>CANUEY010277563.1:0-16317 GCA_948099555.1 Croton setiger
TTATTATTTTTTTTTTCTTTCTTTATTATAAAAAAAAAAAAAAAAAAAAAAAAAAAAAAAAAAAAAAAAAAAACCTAAAAATCTAGAATTTTCTTATTTATTAATCATATGAACTGGAAGATATTTTCAGAAACAATGAAAAGAAAAAAGTCACAGATAAAAAGATTAGATACATAAACAGCGGGAAAAAAAAAATTAAGTGGCCTAGCTAGACCATTACCAACACAATGCCAGTTTCGGTGTTTCAAATTTGTAACCAATAATTTGCAACAGAGAACTTCTATTTCTGACAAAACACAGTGAAAGGCCCCGTGTGCAAGAAAAAGCTTAAATAACATGCACATCGACCTCTACATTCTCAGACATTTTTTTTCTGTTTGAGGAAACCTCTACATTCTCAAACTGATCAGTAATTTGATGACAGTTTTCAAGTTCCATTAGCTCTTTCCTTAAATTTATTCAAATTTGTAATCAATACAATGTGACACAGAACTATTTCTCACAAAACACATTTAAATGCCCCATATGCAAGAAAAAGCTAAAATGACACTCATAAAAGAGAGATCGAAGGATGAGATAGACCTCTACATTATCAGAATGATCAGTACTCCTTTGAACACGTTTTTCAAGTTCCATTAGCTCGTTCCTTAAAAGTTCGAAACGGAGAATTTCATCTGCTCCTGTGTCTGCAATGCCTGCACTCAAAGTACTTTGCCCAATACTTTCATCTGCCTGCATCAACCAAATCAGAAACATATTCACTAACTTCCAAAAATGAAATTCATGCAACTCTATGAGCTTATCCCATGCAAACAAAATCACAAAGCACATAAGGTTACATCATAGTTTATTCCACAGTACATAGAACTAAAAGCCCAACCCAATAAAACACAACCAGATGCCATTTTAATGCATTTCATTCACTTCTCTGAGAATGTTAAACATGCAAAAGTGGCCTTTTTGCTATTATGTGGAAGAAAAAATATCGCAATTTTCTCCATCAAAATAACAGTCAAAATCTTGCAACGGTCAGTAGATTTAATCTTTTGAGCAGATGAGAAGTTTTGCATGAATTTTTCCCTTATCTGATAGACCTGCTTAAATAGAAAGCATTCCTTATGCTGTTGTATCCAATACTTTTACAACAACGATGGAGACTATATGGGTGTAACCATGGAAGAGCTTTCCATTTGCATCCATTATCTAAAGATTATATCTCCAATCATGTTTACAGTGATGGTGGCCTAATTCTAGGAGCTAATTACGAATTAGTTAACTCATATATCCTAAATTAATATAAAAAGGAGTTATATCTCTTTGCTAAAATGTATAATTCACAATGAAGTCCTATAATATATTATCTCTATTCTATTATTTCTAATATTTTCACAGGAATCATATATTTTACAGTGAATTTTCAATGCACATTGCAGGATTAGATGCATAAACAACTATTATTATGGCAAATTATAAAGGCAATGCATACAGTTCCATCTGTCATTGCTGACTCAGGATCCGACTTCTTAGTTGGAAAGCTTACAAAGAAGTTCCACAGCCCCCGAGATTTACTGAAATGTCAGGAAAACAAGGATAAGAAAGGAAGAATCATTCAGCATAAAAAATAAAAAAGCTCATCACAAACAGATCAAACATGTAGCGGAGGTTCCATATACCTGTTGCTCTTATCCAGCTTTATATTGGAGTTTTTGCTCCTTTTCCCTTGTAAGTATTCTTGCTGCTCACTCTCAGAGTACTGCAAATTACTTTCATCGTCTCCCTTGAACGTCAAGATAAAGCATCAATAAGATAACTAAAAATTTAAACAAGTTTCTATATGTAAGAGAATCAATGTAGGATAAACACCTTGTCCAAAGAAATTGCGAAATAAAACAGGAAAAAAATTGCTTTGAACTCCTTTAAATTAAAGGAACATAATGATTTACATCTGTTCACCAATAGAAGCAAACTGAAAGCTATGCAGAGGGAAAAAAACATGCAAGAGATTGTGGGTTCTGCCTTGAATTTTCTACAATTGAAGTGAATATGAAATAACCAATAAGAATGCTTCTAACAATCACAATACTGACATGTGCAACAAAATTGTAAGCAATAATCAAACACAATAGCTTCTCTCATATATTGGGCTTGTTCAGAAAATTATAAAACTACAATTTAAGAACATAAAATAGACCAAGCTGAAGAACATACACACACATACAGATACAGACAAACAGACACAGAGACAATTGTAAGTACATGTTGCGGGTAAAGATAGTTTGAACAATAGTCAGTTTGCTGCAAAGTGCATTCTGAAATTAAAAGAAAGAATACCTGCTGAAGAGTAGCTGCTTTGGCTCTAAAAGATGCCTCCAGAAATTCAGCCTCTTTTTTAAGCTTTCGTATTTTCTCAAGATCAGAACAAGCAGCTTTTAATTGCTCTTTTCCAGAATTAGAGCTTGACACGTGCAATTCTTGGAGCAATTTTTCAAGTCTTAACAAAGCTTTTTCAACACTCTCCAATGCCTGAAACCAAATGCATGGGACAGTGAGTAATAGCATTTGACAAATTCAAAAATGCAATAAAATATCAACCGTGGACAGCTTTTCCACTGAGATCCATGTACTTAACTTATATATATAAGGAACTGATAACAAGACAGAAATCAAGTGATGAAAAAATCATCTATTCAATCATTAGTCACAAGGATAACCAAGTGTTTAGCTCACAAAATCCCTTTCCCATAACTATCTTCAGAGTGTCATTGACAGTTAAGAAGAAACATTTTTTCATTGTTGAAAGGTGAGTCTCTGACTTCAAAAAAGCCAAGCATTTATCATCATTTTACATCAATTAGGATCAAAATCATTACATTAACATTTAGAAAAAACTAAAACCAGGAAACAAGAGACATATCCTGACTTAATTGTTTACCGAAGAATCATGAAGTGTTGTATTTATTACATTACAGCAATATATGGGGTAGTTTATTGAGGGTATTAGTTATCTTAATAGTGGAAGACATAAAAGTTCTTTATTTTAATGGGCAATTAATTATTAGTGGGTAGCAGGTAGTTTTTGTATTTACTTTTTATTTTTTAAAAGGATGTTACTTAAGGAAATATGTAAGCAGAATTTTGTTGATAAAAAATGGTTTGAGTTCCTAAAACGCAGAGATTGTAGAGTTCTCTCTAATGAGCCTAAGAGATACGTGGGTTCTCTCTTAATGAGCCCTAATTCTATCATCAAATCCCTAATTCAAACATGCCCAACTAGGTCCAAACTTGGGACCATAACATTTGGCATTAGAGCCAACAGTTATGGATGATTCCATCCTACAAAAACTTGATAGAATTATTAACTGTTCCTTGAGGAACAAGCTGCAAAGAGAGCTCTGTATGATAAAATTATTTCTAAATTGGAGGCCCTCACTATTGTCCTGGCTGGTTCTAAACATTCATTAAAATAATAAATGAGAGAGATCATACCACCACAACCAAAGAAACAAGTTTGAATTGCTAGCTAGAGAGGAGTTAAGGTGATCTAGTTCTGTTACCCAAAAGGTTAATCTTGATGAGTTGATAGCCTACTGAGATGGAAAAACTCCATGAGAAAAGGATTGCAGTTGCAGGCACTCGAGAAAGAAGTTTAAATGTGTAAACTGCTAAAGAGGCAAGGACGTGGTGAGTATAGAGAGATAATTGAGGAGGGAGCAGTCTTTAGCACTGAGGAAATTAATTGCTACTTCTCTCGTATATTGTTCTACTGGTGCAAATTAATGCATAGGCACTTGAAGGCTCTCACACCATGTCATTGCCTAGTGTCATACTGTTCAGTAAAGAGACCAATTTGAGAATAATGAAGAGGAAGCATTGGAAGAGTCATCTGATGCAGGATTTTTAATTAAATAGCAAAAAACTATTCAACTGATTAATAAGTCACCGAATAGCTCCTTATTTTCAGCAATAACAGAGGACGATATATACTTTAAGCTACTTTGCGCTTGAGGACAAGCTCCTTTTGATGGCAAAGTGTAATGCTACACACCTGCTGTATTTGTTACAGCAATATGTGGGGTTGTCTCATTTAGGGAACTAGTAAATGTTAATAGTTAGAAGTTATATAAGTTCTATATTGTAATGTGTAGTTATTAGCGGGTAGTGGGTAGTTTTTATATTACATTTTAGTTGTCGAATTGTGAGTTAAGGAAAGATGTAAGAAGAATTTTAATCAAAAAAAAAAAAAAAGGTGTGAGTTCATAAAACCCAAGAGATTGAAGATTTATCTCTGATGAGCACTTAGAGATTCTTGGGTTCTCTTTTAACAAGCTCTACGAGGAATATTGGGTTCTCCCTTAATGAGCCCTAATTCTATCATCAAATCCCTAATTCAAACACACACATAACTAGATCCAAACCTGGCTACAAATTCCAAAATCCAATATGAAATGTGAAAATTTGAAAATATAACGAAGTCAAGTTTAAAAGGGAGAGGCAAACCTTGTCAAAGGAATCCACCTCTTTATCTACAGGTGAATAAATTATAGATGCCATTTTCTCCACAGAATTGATGTTATTAATTTCTGTCATTTTCCTGCAACATACTTTCTTTTAGAGAAATCTGCTACAGTTAATAATTTCAGGTAAAGGGTTATGACAATGAAAAAGCAACATCTAACAAAGAGAGAATTCAAATGTTATTGAGTTAACTGGACATTAATCTCCTGAATGATTTCTTATTCGAGAAAATAAATTAGATAAATAAATGTGATAAACAGATATTGCGATATAGAAAAAAGAAAAAGAATCATATGCTCGAAAATTGCAATACAAATGTAGCTGGACTAGAAAATTGGCCACATCGCAATCTGTATATTTCTCAGTAATTTTCATGCCTCTCAATTTTTTTTGCCACCAAACAGATACAGACTACCTTCCCAGAACATACTTAATCTCTGTATATGAATAAATTTATGCAAAATATGAGGATATAACAAAGGTTTTCTAGCATTAGCTTACCGTGATATTCCAAGTTCTTGTACACATTCCACTAATTTATCATGCCTGAATAATTATGACACAATACTTGTCAGCATTATTGACTTAGCTCAAATCTAGCCCAATAATTAATGCAATCTAGCTCAATTACCTACCCCTTGGACAAGAACTTTGCTGCCTTAACATTGGAAGGGTTCTCCAACCATTTACTATATTTAATAAAGCTCTGGATCCAATAAGAGCAGACATCCAACATGAGAGGAATAGCTTCAGCATTTGGAGGACCTTCCTGTTTATTTCGATGGCCATTTGACTGTTCACCTGTGTTACGATTGCCTGGATAGAAAGGAAGCCAGTCCAGCTCTTCGCAAACTACCTATACAAATGGACATTGTGATCATCTAAAATTAATTTTATGAGGGCGATTTTATTTAATGGTACTAAAAACAAATGCTGACCTCTACGTACAATTGATATGAACTTATTGATGAAAGCTGAGGATAGTACAGCACACTACCCCCAATGAGATACCTGCAAAAAGGTCCATTTAATTGATTGGCCTGAGAAAGTGTATAAATATATAGGTTTTTTGAAAAAAGCAAAAGAAAAGTCAATACCTAATGAAGCCTTCAATAGGATCATCTAAAATATCAAATCCATTTGCAGATAAAAAGGATTGTGAACTTCTTCCCAAAGCAATGAAGAATCCAAATATAGCCAAATCCTTCTCCAAAACCTGCATTCAGAGAGTATTTACTTTCAATATAACCACTGCATGATTAGAATTTTTTATTAGCAATTCACTTTTTATTAACTAATAATAGATCGTACATCTTTTGACCATTGAAATGCATGTGTACAAATTGCAATCAGTAATTGTTTTATCTAATGACCCTAAGTCCTTTCAAATGCAGAGAGAAAACAGAAGTTGAGTCCAATTTTCATGCCAACAAAAGGGAGGGAGGCACAATTGGGAGCGGGATAGCAATTACATCATTTACTCCAATGATCCAAAAGTACATATCAATATGTATGTGTCTGTGAAAGGGAACAGAAGTGAATATGCCCTAGCTAATAAGTTCATGCCATACCATATTTTCTTAAACTTTAGCGTGTGGTAAGTTTAATTTAAGCCATTTTCTTAACATATAACTAGATAAACTTTTGATTCCTAGGAACAGTTACACTGTTGCCCTACATAGCTCAACATGAAGATTTTGCCTACAACATTACATTATAAGAGTTTCTAATTTATCTCAGTCGATTTTTAGTAAATAGATAACCACTGCCAGCATGGCTGAAATACCACACATTAGTTTCAAGTGAGAATATAAGCAACCCTTAATACTGAATAATTGCTTAGTAACACGGTAAATAAGATGCTTGTGACTATAGCAGTATAAGTTTGACAAATAGGAGCAGCCATTTCGTGCAAAACGACTGAATTTTCTCCAAATTCTCCATTCAAGGACCATATCTCAGTGAGACCATAATCAGATTATAATGTTTGAAGTTTTGGTACTAACCTCAATACTTTCAGATGTTGTTAGTCTTGACCATATTCTCTCCCTATCTATAGCTCGCTGCAGTCGCTTCTGTATAAGATTAACCCAGAAAACAACCTCTTCTGAACTACGATCATCTTTCACTCTGCATGCAGCAGCTCGGTTGCCAAAATGGACAAGAAATTCTCTGCATAGACCAATCTCCTTTATATAGTGATAAGCTTCACGTACAGGAATGAAATCAACCAGCATGTCCATCAATCTGCCAGATATATCTGAGATCATGGAAAAGAATTGAGGGCAGGAAACCTTTGTGGCACCAAGTTTCATAATTGCAGCAATGCAACTCAGAGAAAGCAAGAGGAGTGCAGCATCTCTTCCACTGCAAGAATCTAAGGACATGCCTTTGCCCAATCTGAAAGGAAAAAGAATATACTTCACTTCCATATTGCTATTCCAATTGTAACAGAATTCAAAAGTCAAACCTTCACAACATACATAGAAGTGGCAGCTGTAAAGCGTAGGTCTCCTTCAAAATAATTAACAAATGATGTGACAACCAAAGGGACTTGCTCCGACCAAAACCATTCATTAGCCTCAGGATGCTTGGCAGATAGTTTTTCCTTAATTGCACTCTCCATGGGAGCAGATAGCCGCAATAAACTGCATGAAATAAATTGTTAGAACAGGCAGAAGAGAGAATTTAGATTATGAAAAGAGAATATAGATATGTCATTAATCATTATAAAAGTTATATAAGACCATTAAAAGGAGGGGTAATATAATATGGGGGGGAATGGATGTAATGAAACCAAGGATGCTTCATAATGACACATTGCAGTTGCGGATGCTTTGAAGATGAAAGAACCAAATAATTGGAAATCTGAAAGTTCAACCACGTAGTCTGTATCCACAAAGAAAGCGAGATGCACTTTTAACTATCAATAGAAAACCTTCATCCAAAAATTAATATTGTGTATAATATTGTTTGGACGACATTTACAGCAAGATCATGAGGGGATAATCTTCAATAAGTGGGTATTTTATGACCAAATACCAAGCCCCAACTGACTCACGTCATAAAAATGGCAAGCATTCCAAAATAGGACAGCATAGTTAAGAAGACTTGCTGACAGTTGCTTGTTTTGGTATAGCTTCACACACATTAATGGCATAAAAATAAAAAATGTAGGATACAAGTATTTTGAAAAGACAACAGAAAAGAATTTTAAGAATAATTTCCAAGCATGAATATGAATTTAGTTCACAAGATTCATGAAATAAAATTAATGTTATTAAATACCTCTTTTGAACAAAAATATTTACATCCCTATCTCTTCCTTCACCTCGGGATGAAATCTCAGATGCTGCTTGCAATAGAGAATACACAGAAGCCTGAGAAATTCATGAATTATGAGACAGCCTAAATGGCATTTTCAGCTAAAAAATTTAGACCTAAAAACTTTACTATCACATACAGTTGTCAACAATCAAACATTCCGAGACACAGTGTGATGCATGCTGATGTATCAAAAAACATACAACACAAAGGGAAAATGCTACAGAAAAAGAACTCTAAAAAGAAATAACAAAAAGTTCAAAATGTACAGAACAACATTCTGTTTAGAAAATGTAAGCAATAAATTCAAAACAGCATCAAATTATAGGAAGCTGCTTCTGTACCATTGAAAAACCAAATTAAACAAGTATTGACCAAAATGAAAGAGAAAAATTGAAGACATTTCAGAAGTACCATGTTCAGATATTCTATGTCCAACATTGGATAAATATATAAAAAAATAAAATAAAATATGTAAAATGCACCCTGATCACTAGTAGAACCATGAAGCATTCTAAATACACATAACTCAAGACAAGCTTTAAAATGGATTCCCAAATGAAGCTTCCACAGAAAAGGTGACTAGAATAAGCTTTGACTAGAAATCTCCATGACAGAGTTTAGTAGATTATGGGTGCAGCGTAGATAAAATCAGTTAGGACCTACTTGGAACAAATGAATCATGGATATATTCACCCTTAAATGAATTTAATATGCTTAGAATGTTTACTTAAAACGTAAATTCAGTTGAATTACACAAATTCATACTTGGAACAAATAAACAGTTTTATTTGTGTAATTTTACAGAATGTCTTTTGTTAATTCCACCAAACATTTGAAGAATTTCAAATAGTTAAGAGCAATTCAAAGAAATCAATTTCTGAAATTCAAATCCATAAGCTTCCAAAACATGATAAGATTTCTAAATTCCACAAGATTTTGTGGACCATTTGTTCCAAAGGGGGCGTCAAGCTTTATATGCTCGAGACAGTTAGCAACGGTTGTGCCAGCCCTATCCATAAAATTATCATGAAAATAATGTTGCACTGGGTAGATATCAAACATGGATATCTTACAAGAACAAAATTAGAAGAATAAATAACATAAAGTAACAAATGCACAATCCAAGATATCCAACAATATTTCTGTTTTTTGAAGAATGTGAATAAACCTGGTAAGATAGTGTTTTCACCCACGCATTTCGATCAACACCAAACAGGGATCTTGAAAACCAAGATACTTTTGAAAGAGAGGCTTGTTCTTTAATTGCTAGCTCAAAAACTCTTGCTGCATCATGTAAACATTGAACAAGTTTATCACCATTATCTTCACCTTGTAATGACTGGTTGAGTTTGACTCTCATTTCATCCACATTGGTACTAGAACTTGCTGCAGGACTTCCATTAACAGTTACACCATCATCCGCAGATGCAAAAATGAGATGTCCTACCCCTTTTTTTTTGCAATTGGCCAATTTCGATTTCCTATACACGGCCAATTTATAACTAAGGTTATGGTTGTTATTCTCTAAACGACTATGCCCTGTGAAGCATCTTTTCCTTGAATTACCCAAATTGCTTAATATGTAATCCAACTGACCCACCCTTCTGCAGGAAACATATGATCCACTTGAATTTTGAGACAGGCATGGATTTGAAGAACTGCAATTTGCAAATACATTCGAACCGAAGGCTGAGTTAGCTCTAAGCTGATTCAAGCATATTGCATCATACTCAATGTTGAAGCAAAGGCCCAAAGAGGTATCATGCTAGACTTGCCAAAGAAAAATTATTGTAAAATTATTCCTTTGGTCGTTATAAAGTTTCTAATTCTTTTCTTAATATTGTTTTCACTGCATAAATTAACAAATTAAAAACTTCCGGATGCAAAGGATGTAGCAAGCATATTATAATTTCATCGGAAGGGCAATCAGTGACCAAACAGGAAACAACAACCCTTACCCGACCCCAAATTCTCCAATTTAGACATAATCACACAGAGTAGTAGACAAATAAACCAATTCATAGTAAGAGCAGTAATAAGAACTAAACCAAATTCAGCAGTATAATTCTCAATTCTCATCATCTAAATGTTCCACTGTAAGTAATTCCAAAATAATGCAATAAATTTCATTCAATATCGCACGCCGTTAACTAGTACAAAACATTTCCAATCATATTGATATTCTTTAACCATTTCCTCCAGTTTCTCATTCTACAAACCGAAAATTAGATAAAATAAAAAGAAAGCAAGAAACTAAAACCGAAACCCCAAGTGTCTTCGAGCAACAATATGCACAAAATATAATTCATAAATAAAAATTGAAAAAAGCCAAAAAGTAGATAACAAACAAAGAGGAGAGAATTCATAGAGAACCTTGAAGGAAGGAAGCAATAGCGCTGCAACTTAACTGCCATAAACATGTAAAGAAAAAAGGGAAAAAGAGAAAATTCAACGGGAAAATTAGGCGTTTGAGCCGCGGGAAATCACAGGAAAAAGCTAAGAGAGGAAGGAAAAAGAAGAGAAAGAAAGAGAGGAAGGTGACGTGGCAGGAACGCTTTATCCGTATACGTGGAGAGTGGAGACACGAGTGATGGGATAGACAAAACTGATGGCTGTATTTCATTTTGAGAATGGCTTAATGCATATTTTACCCCTCAACCTTTGGCAAAAAATCATTTGGCTCCCTTACTTTTACGGAGAGCCACTTCGATCCCTAACATTTTTAAAAACGTTAATTGTTGATCCCTGGATAGAGATAGCCACAGAAATTGGTGCGTGTTATACACGCGGAAAATATGAACTAAATATTATGTTTATAATTATTAGCTTTTATTATTATTATTATTATTATTATTAATCCAATTAAGCTCTCCAATCCTTACCCTAACCACAACCAACCACCTCCACATCTTCCAACCACATCAAGAACATACCAACCACCACCACCACCTCATATCTTCTGATTCATTATCTAAAATAAATAATCAACCCCCTTCATCAATCACAATACCAAAAACCCAAAATTATTCAACCCAAATCATGAATCGCAAAATTAATAACCCAAATCCACCGTTATCAGCGAGCTCCCTGCCGTGCAGAAACAACACATACAGTAAATAATAAATCGTGACTTGTGAAGACCCGTTTAAAACTTAATACATAAACAAGAAATCTGAGGATAAAATGGGTATAAGCCCCGGACGGAGCTTTCTTTGATTCAAAAGCCATTTGACACATCAAACAAGAATCGTTTGAACAAAAATTTCAAAATCCATTTTCTTACCCATTTCAAATAATATTATTTATGGTGGTGGCTGAAAATGAAGGAGAAGGAGGTTGTGGTGGTGGCGGCGTATAAACGACGGGTATTAAATATTATGTTTATGGTGGTGGCCAGAAGAAAGAATAATTTGTGTTTTATTTGTAGTACGAGAACATGATTATGTTGGTAACCGGAAAGGACACACTGTTTATGTTTTGAGGTTTAAATATTATTTTTAAAGAGGAAAGTTTAGTGATTTCCTTCAAACTCTTTTTTTTTATTTATTTGATATTTTTTAGTCTTTAGTTGAGTCAAACATGGCCATTTATCTCTTGATGGTGATGGTGATGTAGGTGGTTATGGTGGTGGTGGTGGTGATGTAGGTGGTTATGGTGATGGTGGCAGTGTACGAAGAAGATTGTAGGATAGAATTTTCTTTTTTTTTTTTAACAAATAATAACTAAAATAATAATATTAAAACAAATAAATAATAAAATAATATTATTTTTACTCATACTGCAGCTATTTGCCCGCCAAGAGGATTTGATGTTTACTTTCTAAAATTCAGCCCAGCTAGGGATCAGATAGTAACATTTTTTAAAACGTTAAGGATCAAAGTTGCTTTTCCTAAAAGTAAAGGAACCAAATGATTTTTTGCCAAAAGGTTGGGGGGCAAACTGCTGGAGTCTATATAGATATGACCACGGGCCGTGGCCCCCACTCGGAGGTTCATGTTCAATAGACGGTTATTAGCGAGTCAATTTTCGGGCAGTTTCAACGGTGCCGAAACCAGTGGTTTGGGCTAGTTTAGCAAGATTTTTTTTTTTTTTTGTTAATTTTCTGTCAGTTAACTGGCGAGTTGCTTGGACAGTTCAACGCCGATTCCGATTCATGGCGGGTCACAGTTCATAAAATAGTTGAACCTGAACCGGCCCTTGCCCCTCAAATGGTACTGGTCTGGATTTAGCGATTACGGTTTGAGACCGGTTCCGATTAATCGACTGTCATAACCACCAGTTTTTTTAAGCCGAACCTGCTCATGGTCATATCTAATTTTATGCACAAAATTACAAAAACCTAACATTCTAGGGGAATATTACCTTTATTTTATTTTTAAAAATGGATCTCATTTAAAAAAACACTCCGTAGTAGAATTGAAATAAAAAAAATGGATTAATTAAATTTAAAAGCATTTTCGGATATTTTATTAAAAAAAGGAAAAATAATCATTATACAATAGTTGTACAATAGTTGTGTAAAAGTTATACAATAATAAATAGTTATATAAAACTTATAGAATAGTAGTGAAAAATAATTTATATATATATAGAGCAGTACAACAATTTTATAAAAGTTATATAATAGTTGTCGTATTTTGCTTTTTATTTGTGGTCCTTTTTATTAAATAAATTACTCAAGTATATTTTCTTGTAAATAAATTAATCAAGTGTGCAATTTTTTATCTAAATCATTATTTTGACACTTTTTTGGACAATAAAACTTTTTTTTAATTATTTTAATTGTTGGAAATGTTTCCTAACATCCCAGACCTGAAATTCTATTAGAATTTGTTTGTTAGGCTTTGTCACTATTAGCTTTTTGGGGTTTAAGTAAGTAGCAATAGCAAATTTGAAAGTTTATATTAAAATTAAGAGGAAATTAAAGTTTAAATGTACGTAAATGACATAATATTTTAAAAATTAAGTAAATAATTATTTTTTTCCTGACAATATTTTTTATACTCTTAGGATATTTTTACATACTAATCATATATAAATTAATTTTTATATAATAATCAATATGTAAATTAATTTTTATATACCATCAGTATGTAAATTTTTTTTTTGGGGAAAATTACTTTTATACTCATGATTTTTTTACATACCAATCAGTGTGTAAATCGATTTTCACATACCATCAATATTTAAATTGATTTTTTATGACAATTACTTTTATACTCCTAGATTATTTTTATATACCAATTAGTATGTAAATTGATGTTTACATACTATCAGTATGTAAATTGATTATTTGTGACAATTATTTTGATGCCCCTGGTTTTTTAAATACAATAATATGTAAATTGATTTTTACATACTGTTAATATGTAAATTGATTTTTTTTAACAATTAGTCTTATACCTTTAGATTATTTTTATATACCGATTAGTATGTAAATTTGATTTTTTACATAACATCAGTATCTAATTCAGTGTGTAAATTTATTGTTTGTTTATTTACTGATTTACATAATAATGGTTTTTTACATACTTTTTTTAAATTGTTTACATACTTATTTTAGTATGTACATCAGTATATAAATTGATTTTTGCATACCTATTAATATATAAACTTTATTTTTACATTTAAAAATAATTTTTTACATTTTAATCTATAAAAGGACCAAACTGAAAATATTAAGTAACTTTAGACACTAAAACATAATTTTTCAAAAAGCTCTTCTTCTTACTCCTTTCTTTTCTCTCATCAGTTTCAACCACCGCCACCTGTATGTTTTGCAGTGCTTTTTACACAGGAAAATGATGAAAACTAACTAAATTCATGATAGAAGTAAGTGTTTTGGTTTGTATGCAACTAAAAAATGTGTAGATCATGCTAGTACTCAACTAGAACTCAACAAAATTGAGTTTCTCCGGAAGTCATTTCTGATTTTCAATCTGACTTTCGGTCGGCCACCGATGAGCAAACAGTGTCTCTGAAGGTACTAAACGCCTCACCAACACGAGGCCTTTTAACCGATACCCTCAAATCGCCGATTAGATGCTTCTGACGAGTGGACGACAGCAATAGTGGTTGAGCCCCTAACTCCAGCAGGGAGGAGACAACGAGGTTCTACAACTTTTCATTTTCTTCTTTTATTATTTAGGGTAAATTATTTATAGGTTCCTGAGGTTTTGCCTAATATACTCTAAGGTCTCTCTATTTTGGAAATTGTATCATCGGGTCTCTCAGATTTAAAAAATTATACTATCAGGTCCTTCCATCCAGAAACGACGTTAGTCAATTGAAAAAGTCAACGATTTTGATTAAAATTTTTCAAAATGACAAAACTATCCTTTGGTTTATTTGAATCGAACCGGAGCGGTTTGATTCAAACTCCCTTCCCCTTTACGGCGTCGTTTTGGTCACGTTAGAAACAAAAAAAAAAATAAAGAAAGAAATCATTACGAAGAAAAAAGCAAAATCAAACTAGAAATGGGGAAACAGAAGAACGAAAATCAGAAAAAGGAGAGGAAGATGAAAGCTGAAAGATGAAAAAATTGAAATTGGGAACAGAAAGCAAAGTCAGAAAGGAAGAGAAAATGGAGGACGAAGATGAGAATAGACGAAGAAAAAGAAGGGCACCAGAACTGAAAACGAAAGAGAGAGAGCAAGCACAGAAAGGAGACAACTTCATTTGGGCGGGAGAGCAATTCGAAAAGAGTTGGGGGGAGAGCAATTTGAAAAGAGGGGATTCCAGAATCGAGAGAGATTTTTGAAATAGAAAGCTCTTTCAATTTTTCTAAGGTTTTCCTTTGAATTTCTGTAAATAGGAAAATTAGAGATGGTTATCTGGTTTCATGCTTTCTTTGTTCTTTCTTTTTTTTTTTTTTTTCATTTTCTGTTATGTTGGTGGTGGGAAAGGAAGAGGTAGTAGAGGTGCGGCGGTGGATTGAAGTTTTGATTTTGATTTCTGGAGGTGTAGACTGTAGAGGAGGAGATGGTGATGGCGGCAGCGGCGGCGGCAGTGATGTTTAGGGTTTAGATTGAAATGGGGAAGAATAAGGGAATGAGGAAGAAGAAGATAGAATAATCATAGGGTAAATTTTAATGTTGCTTCAGTTGCTATTGCTGTTGCATTTATTAACAATTTTAATGTTGATTTTGGATTTGCGAGAGGAAATTAGTGTTAAATGTTAATAGCGGTGGAGCCGGAAGCTTCAGCGATGGAAGAGACGGTGGCGGCCACGATAGTGGCCTTGCTTAATGTGGCGTGGTCCAGTTGCACAGAAACATCTTCAATTGATCTAAGAAGATGAATGGTTTCTGTCAATTTTTGTTTTTTATTTTTTATTTTATCAAATTATATAATAAAATGATTAGTAAAGTGGGTTTTGAAAAAAAAATCGATTATGACCAAAATAATAATAATAATAATAATAATAATAATAATAATAATAATAATAATAATAATAATAATAATAATAATAATAATAATAATAAGAATAAGGGTTTGATTTAAAATTTGGGTTTAATTAGCCCAATTCGATTCAAATAAACCAAAGGGTAGTTTTGTCATTTTGAAAAATTTTAATCAAAATCGTTGACTTTTACAATTGACTAACGCCGTTTCTGGACGGAAGGACCTGATAGTATAATTTTTAAATCTAAGGGATCCGATAATATAATTTCCAAAATAGAGAGACCCAGAGTATATTATGCAAAACCTCAGGAACCTATAAATAATTTACCCATATTATTATTATTCCCAGCCCAAACGCATTCTTGTATGTGACCAGATAGACTTGTTAATCGACAGTAAGTTCAATATCTATCAAGTCTACTAATCATAAATGGCCTCTAGCAAGAAATTATGACTACCCAATTAATATAAGGTTGGTTTGTCCAATTAAGCCTAATAATAGTACATGTAATAATCCATTTGTCACACGATATCTAATTTGAACATAAGTAATGGTCAGTGTCATACTTATATTGTCCAAACTTATGATTACTCGATTATCTAAGTAGACTGATAAAAAAAGGAGATTGATCATACTATCAATTCATTTGAGCATGACCATGTATTTTACAGTCTCACTCATCGAAGGGCCCAAAAGATATCTCTCTCAAAGAGAAGAACAAATTCTATCTTGATTTCTCAATATCTTATACATGATTTCAATCATGTTTGATCATAACATTTATGATTATCCAGTTACGGATAACGTTTGATTATGTCAAAACGTAAGAGTCCTCATGTTGGAAACTATGACAATCTCAAGTTAAAAGATTAATTCATAACTATCATGATATTCACTTATGACACTAACCCATGAAGAGATCTCAAGATGAGTCTATCAAATACTCTATTCACTAGTAAGTATCCATGAAAATGATTTGTATCACCATACACATTATCAAATCAATATTTATGCTAGTTATAAATTATTATTATCTCTACAACAATAATAAACCAGGTATATATATATA
>CANUEY010277660.1:0-19485 GCA_948099555.1 Croton setiger
ATTCTTTTTCTATCTCTTTTTTTCTTTTTATTTTTTTTAATTCTTTACCTATTTCTTTTTTCTTTTTTTACACAATAATAATAATAATAATAATAGTAATAATAATAATAATAATAATAATAATAATAATATAAAATTAGTAATTATAGAATTTTAGTCAATAAAAGTAGAGCCTCGTTTATTTTGATGAAATTGAAATGATAAAATTGATATTTTCTAAGGATTTAATCAATTCAATTTTTTAATTGATAAAAAAAGAAAAAGAAAAAACATAATCCATGAATTTTTTAGATTTCATATAGCCTAATTCCATCTAAAATTATAATTTATTCATTTCAAAGTGCGGTTAAAATAAAGGTAATTAAATATTTAAATTAGTTACTTCTAGATAATTTTTTTTAAAAAAAAAAAATTTCAAATATAGGAAGATTAAGATATTCTTATTACATTTACAATATTTTATTACTGTATAAAAATAATATAAAATAAAACAAATTCAAATCTAGTTCAAAAAAAAAAAATGCATACACTGCAAAAGTGAAAAGTATGAAACAATTACTATACAAATCCACCTAATTAATCAACTTTTTTTATCACAAAAAATTGGAGTTTAGCCTGCAGAACTCAACAACCTACTAGCTAAAGCTAAAATATAATTCAAACAGTAACATAGTTTCAAAAATAATTTATGTCATCAACCTGGCATGCAACAAATTTATTAAATAAATACTATATAAAAATTTTCATCCAATAAAATTATTTTTATCTACATCTACACCCGCAGTCATATTTTATTTATCACATAACACCACAACTACTTGAAGGATATAACCTCAAGCTTTCATGTATACTAGCAAGGCCATAACCAACATTTGAGCACATTACCTATGAGCATATATACAACCACAATTTTTTTTAGGATTTGAAATTCAATTACACTAAGATAGTAAATGCATGGTTATACCTAGGTGTGCCCACCACAAATTAAATTATTATTATCTTGTCATTCGAATATAAACTTATATGTTAACAATCTGTGATATATGAACACGACAAAATTTTTGCTGTCTTTCTTTTTAGAATGGAAATTTTATGATTAAATTCATAATTTTTTTGATGTGGACAAAAAACCGCTATCTTAGTTTGGAAATTTACAAATCCAAGTTGGGCAAGTTGGGATATACGTTTTTTTCTAAATTTTAACAAATAATATAATTTAAAAACAAGCGCTCAAATGAAGTCTAATAAAAAATCTAAATAATCGACTCTTAAAAAAAAAAATCCAAATAAGCCCTTACAATAAATGCCAAAAATTACCATTGATAGAGGTAGAAGAAGAATAGTGCATATCTTGAACAAAAGTTTATAAGTGACTAAAGTTAGATATAGTCCAGTTTTTTTTATTGAATGCTATTTAAGCATAAGATTTATAAAAAATATAAATACATCTTGTTACAAAATATACATAAATTTAAAGCAAGATAAATACAATAATATTATTAAAACATAAAAGATTCATACCCTAAACCCTAAATGCCATAAAAGTTGTTTCTTTCACAAATTTTCTTTTTCTTTAACCTATTCAAACAACAACAAAATCTGTTTTGTTTAATATATAATTTTCGATTATTTTGTAACAGTTTTTTAAATAGGCAAAGAAAACATAAAAATATATGAGAGATTTAAAATTAAAAAATTAATGTTAATTGCTTTTATAATAAAATAATATTCAACTTTTTAAATTTAATTTAATTTATATTTCATCTATTGAATTATTTCCTTAAAATATATATCAGTGGAGGTGTTCATATGTGTGCAATTCATTTTTTCCTTAGATATTTTGGAGGAGGGGAGAAGGAGTGAGGCTTCTCCGGATTGAACTGGGCAATGAATCAGTTAACCGTATAATTTATTATTTTCATAACCATAACTATTTAATTTTGGTAATTACATAATCTTTTCATAACCGTGAAAATTTTAATGAATATTTCCATAATCTTTTCATAACCATTTAGTATTAATCGCAAATATCCGTAGTTAACCATTTAAAATTATTTTAAAAAAAATTCTCAAATATTACTACTAATATTCATTTTTTTAAGGAGTTGCTACAAATTTTTTTAAAAAAAAAAATACGCATAAATTACATCAATTTATAAATCAAATAAATTTAGAGTGTTGGAATAAAATCTTTTATTTTTAGGTTTATGTTAAATTATAAATTATAAAATCATATAGCAAAATTACATAATTTTTAAGAATCTTACATATATTTTAATGGTTGCGGATTGAATTTTGCGGTGAATCGTTCCATAATATGAAATAAGCGGTTAATGATTTAAATAGTTAACATATGTTCAGTTCCATAACCGTGACAGTTAATAATTTCTATTTTTATAACCATTGTATAACAATGAGGTACTACCTATTCGTTATTTAGCAGTTTAGGATGACATTATAGCTGTTTAATGTGTAGTATGAGAACCACTAATCACAAAATTTTCGTTGATATTACAAATGAACTTGAACAGGGTGCATCTAACAGCTTTAGCTATGGAATGATCATGGGAGGAGGCCTTCCTACTATAAATCACTGTGCGGGAAATGCTGGTAAGTTTTTTATTCTTTTAATGCTATTTGGAATATAATTATTTATGATATTGCCATTAATGATTAGTTTTAAAATAAGAACTTCAACTTAAAAAATAAAATTAAAAATCTTGAGAAATTATAGCATTTACCATAATATTTGCATTTAATAGATAGGACATAAGTTTAAAAATTGGAAAAATAGCGGTTTTCGTAAATATTACTTTTTTTTTTTGTGTAATATATATTTAGTGACGGATCCAGACCACAATTTTGGGCACTGCCATCACTTAGTATTTCACTAAAAATTTAGCAGAAATTATTTTATAATATCTATAATATGGACATTTCTAAATATTATAATATGTCAAACAAAATACATCTAATAAATATTGTGCAGAATATACATTTTATTTACCTAATATAGGATGATGATGAATTCTATTAGGCTGCAAAAAAATTTCTGTAGATGTCAACTTTTGAAAATGTTGTATAATGACTTGATTATCGATGGTCATAAAAACTTTTTTTTCAAAGTAACGCAACAAACAATCTATAGTAAATCATTTCATAATCGGTTATGCATAAATCTCAATTCTACCTTAAATCGGAAATGAATTTTAAAATCGTGTATTTGAATAGTAGGATTCTACCTTAAATGAAAATTTTAGCAAATTTTATAAATAAATTACATTCATCAGAAGATAAAATCACAATTAAAACAAACTAAATAAAAATTAAACTAGTCAACCATTTACTAAATAATAACCAATCCAAAGATGAGTCATTATACTAATAGTTAAACAATTTATCAAATTAAACTAATCAAATTAAATAATACCTAATTTAATTGTTTATAAGTCATTCCTAATTCAAGCAAACATCAAATGTTAGGAGAAAGTTCTCCCGTTATTATAGTATAGAAAAGATAAAATAAAAATTATCCTAAATAAAACTTGGAAGTACTAGAAAAATGGTCTCAACAATTAAAATAATTATGAAAAAGAATTTTATTGTCTAAAAATATTTAAAATAATAATTTAAAGGAAAAATGGACACTTATTGATTTATTTTAAAAAAATAATACTTGATTAATTTATTCAACAAAAAATATCAAACAAAAAACACATCGACTATTTATAATTTTTGTACAAGTATAACAAATTATTGTACAACTTTTGTATCAATATTGTAAAAGTATTGTACAACTACTGTATTATTATATTATTATTGTATCACTGTTATATAAGTTTTGTACAAATATATATAGTGTCTAAAATGTTATTAAAATTTCATGAGATTGTTTTTTCTTTTTAATTCTGTCTTGTGTTCATTTTTAAAAATAAAATATAAAATAGGTTTTAATTTACATATATTCTAAAAACTTAATTAATATAATTTTTAATTTAACATATTTGAATCCAATAAACAAGCCAATAAAAATCCAAACAGACCAACACTATTTATCATCTTCAGCATTCAGCGGACTCAGGGAGGATAGCCTCCAATGACTGGTAGAGCATCAGTGTGTATATATATATATTATTTTTACTAATATGTATATATAAGTAATTTTTTAGATAATGACACTATTTTTAGTAAAAATAATGACATTGTTGTATAAATTGTTATACTATAAATAATTATTATAGAAATATATTAAATTAATCTTAAAAAATAAGTTTATTTATAAGTAATAAAGATTCTAAAAAAAGAAAGAAAAAATTTTTATCCCTGTCCCACAGTCAGGATATCCGATATTGGAAAAATATACACTGCAATTCTGAACTCTCAAACTTGTATAAACATCATGGACCTATATTATATGTTGGCCTAAGTGAAATTTTATTTCCCATTTTGAGTCGGGTGGACCGTATTTTTGTGTTGAACCTCGGGATTATTAGTAACCCTAGTTTTTTTTTTTCATTTTTTCAAGTCACTAACTAAACCTTCCGGACTGGTCATCGGGTTGTGCTCGACTACCTGGACCAGTTCGGTTGAAACAACACTGGTTTTAACATTTTAACCCTTTGAAATAAACAGTCCATATATTCACATAAATATATTAATATCATTCAATATCCGTCAATAGTTTTTAAATTCTTCAAAAATTTATGAGATAATCAGGCAAATCACCAACATCGTAAGGTGATTTTTGGTGATTTCCACTGGAAAAATTTGTAGCACCCCAAACCCGGTTCACTCAAAAACTCAAGTAAACCAAGCTGAAATGCTACAGCCTAGTTATGACATAATGAAAACACATACTAATATTTCTTTTATATGACACATGCTGAATATAATACATTACATATAAAATTTACATAAACATATGTATAAATTTACATATGTTATTAAATCCATTCTCTTTTACTTATACATTATTACATATAGACTGATTTCCCAGTACATGCCAAACTATGAATAGATAACAGAACAAAAGACCTTCTGTTGTGCCTTCCGAACTGATAACGTGTTAATGGATCTCTACCCGCTGCTACTCATCTATTAACCTACGAGTTAGTCATATAACTCGTTAAGTATTAAAATGCCCAATGAATACCTTAACTTTGATTACAAAAATACATATACAATCACACAACCGTATAATTACCATTCCTTCTTGGTTTGACCTTACAAGTTATCACACACAACAATTACATAAATACACATTCTCAAAGCAATCATTCATCATTTTTCTTACCTTGTTTCTGGAGAGCCATATATATAGATATACACACACACGGTCTTGACTGGAGCCTCACACACATAACTCTGTTTATTGTTTACTCATCTTACTCTCATTTTAGACTTGACTATTCTTGTTACCAAGTAGAGCTACTTTATTTATTGTTTTTATACCACCTCATTCAACCACAGGCACATATCATTTAATCCATTCACACATATTTATATAAATTGTATATTTTCGAATATACTGTATGTTCCATGTCACCCAGCCGTAGCTGTGTATAGGTCGAGACTATATATCTTTATACACATAATCATGAATATAATTGTTCTAGGTTTCCATATATATAAACCCTTTTCTTTTCATGAATTATCACATATTATTATCATATTTTATTTTCTACCTCATATACTCATGTATACATACAAACCCTTTACAATTTCATGTCTATTATCACTCATTACTAGCTAGTTGGTCAATTAATTACATGTATTAACCATATTATCGTATATCATATATTTATCCGCGTCTGACTCTAAATGCTTATGTTGTCCACACAGCCGGTGCATGACCGTGTTGCTTGTCCATGCTGTATACTTCAGCAAACATGCCCAACAACATGTCTGTGCTACTAGTCGTGTTCATTTCTAGTTGATCTTCGATATCGACACGCCGAGGAACACGCCCGTGCTCCTAGTCGTGTTGCACAATATGAATGCTAATGACATGGAACATAATCAACCCACATGGCCATGCTCTTAGCCATGTCCAATGCCCCAAATCCAGATTCTTCCATTCTTTCATACCTTTACCTCATTTCTTTCCTATTTCCTTACTATTATATGCCATTTTCTCATTTGATCATGCTTCATATCATCATATACTCCTCAAATCATGTATGCAACACATACATATCGACTAATAGCATACATAGTTTCACCATCTAACTCAAATAATCTCAATTATCAACAAAAGACAACAAATCACATAGCATACACAAAAATCATGCCACAAACTTGAGAAAATCAAGGTTAGGGTACCAAAATTTAGCTTTGAAGACTTCTTATTTGCTAGATTCAACCTCTTTGACATCTTCCTCCAATGGTTAAGCTAGCTTTCCCCTTCTTCGTCAACTCTTTCTATTTCTCTCACCTTTCTATCGTTTCTAGGTCAATTAGGTAGCTTTGATGTTAAAAGAAGCTCACAATCTTCTATTTGTTGTTGTTTCTTGACAATTTTCATGGAGGGTGAAGGTTCTGTGTGATGGAAATCAAGAAGAAGATGAAGATGAGGGAAGAAGAGAGGAGAAGGGGCATCTAATGAGAGAAAAATAGGAAAAGATGAGCTTAATTGATTGGGTGTTTCTAGAATCATTTCCCATTTTGCCCTTTTTTTTTCTTCTCTTATTTCTGATCCCATATCCTTTCTTCTCTTTTTCTCTTACCATAATTTTATTTCTTTCTTTTTAATTATTATCCCATTAATATCTACTTATTTATTTATTTAAATAAATTTTCTACCTACCTATGACCCAAATGACTCATACCAACTCCGCTTTTGAGCCTATCATTCTACATGAAATGCGACTCTACTAACCTAGAAATTGGGTTGCTACAAAATCAATCATATAAGTCAATACCGGTATTGATTGACTTATATTAACATCTAACTTATATATAAATTTATTGATTGATTTTTCCAGAGAATGACGCCGAAAATCACCAAATGGCTGTGACAACCATTTTTCCAATCAGCTAATGAATTTTTAAAAATTTTAAAAATTATTTATAAATATTGACTGATATTGAAATATCCATGGATATTGATTGATATTGAAATATCTATGGATATTGAGTGATTTCTCTGATTAACATTATTTACGAATATTTTGATTTATATTTACTAATATTGACTAATTATGCTATTTAGTTTCTAAATTTATGTGCTATTGAGCTAATTGTGCCAAAAACTCTAGTCAGTTCATTACCTATACAAAGGGAAATAGTAGTAAATCTAAATAATATTTTTAAATGTTTTATAAGTAAATATAAATTTTCAAAAAATTAACTAAATAGATTTTTGTTGTGTGAAAAGTAGGGTTGCAAAAAAGCCAAGCCGTTCACGAGTGGCTCGGTGTTCACTCGATAAAAATTCGACTCGAGCTCGAATCGATAATAAATGAGCCAAACTTGAGCCGAATATTCGGGCTCGTTTAAAAAATGAGCTGAGCTTGAGCCAGCTTGTAAACAACTCGTTTAAAAATGCTCATGAGTAGCTCGTTTGATAGGCTCGCGAGCCACTCGTTAAATAAGCTCATGAGCCTATCAAAACGACGTCGTTTTGATACCAAACTAAAAAATATGCTTCAGCCAAGCCACCCGCCTCCCCTCTTCATTTTTTCGCTATTTCGTTTCTCCTTCACTGAAACTGCTATTTTGATTTACTTACTGAAATGACATTAAAAATGAATTTTCTTGATTTTTACTAACTCTTAGCGAGCTCGAGCTCGAATAGCAACTGGAAACGAGCTTGAGCTTGAACAGCAGCAAGAAACGAGCTCGAGTTCGAGCTTATTTGCGAGCTAAACTCGAGCTTGAGATGATCTCCAATTCAAGCTTAATTGCAAGTTCAAACTCGAGCTCGAATAGCAACATGAAACATCCAAGTTCGCGGGCCTAAAACGAACCAAGCTCGCGAGCCGAGCTCGAGCTTTCAAATTTCCAAATGAGCTCAACTCGAACTTGAGCTCGTAGAATTTAACATGAACCGAGCTCAAGTAGCACAATACTCGACTCGGTTCGACTCATTTGCAGCCTTAGTAAAAAGTGGTTTAATTAGTTTTTAAGAATTTATTCTATTTACTTCGGATGAAATATCTAAAGGTACTATTATTTCTTTGGCCCATCTCAAAAGTAGATAAAATTGGTCTAGCTTGTTGATAATGCAAGACTTAAGTAATGACAAAAATTGGGATATATATAAATTCAGTTTATTTTATTTTGTTTTATTTTTTTTTTCAAAAATAGATGCACATAAGAATTGAAAAGAAAACATTTATTTTAAAGTTTGAAAATATTTTCGGTCATTTTAAAAAAATTGTTAATATACAGTAGTAAAAAATCTATATAATAATTGTGAAAAACTGTATAATAATATAGGAATTACATAAAATATATATAAAAGTGGTGTAAAAACTATAAAATAAATCTAGATTTTTTTTATGCTTGTAAAAAATATTACAAACAATTTTACAAAAGGTATAAAGTAGTTGTATATGTCTTGGTTTTATTTTTGACCTTTTTGATTGAATAAAGTAATCAAATATTTTTTTATAAAATAAATTAATGAAATATCCTTGTTTTAAAATATAATTTTTAATTTTTTTTTTTAAAATTATACTCTTTTCCTAATTATTTTAATTGTTGAAACCGTTTACATTAACATGTAAAACAATTGGATTCATGGAGTCCGTCCATAATGGGCTACTTTAGTATTAATGTATATAAGCAACTTAGGAAATACCACATATTATAGTTTGAATTTAAAAGAAAAAATAATATTGCAAAATATTTTTAGCCCAAAAAATAGCATTAACATTTTTAACCGCTGATGATTTTTATATCCGCCTAGCTTTGGATTGGATTTGCGGTCACGAATCGATGTCGATGACGAGTTAAAAAGGAGGTTTTAATTTTTTTTGAGTTCTGCAATTAATATTTAAAAAATTGAAAAAAATATTTTTTAAACATTTTACTAATAAATAAAACTAACTAATACTTTTAATTCAAAAAATAACATACACTAAATCATAAATTTTATTTTAAATATAAATTTACCTTAATACTCTTGAGCGGATTCGGGTTAGGGAGCATAAAATTCGCCCCTGCCCCAAAAACGCTGCGGGTTACAATTTTTAAACCCAAATCTGCCTCTCATTTTTGGATCAAGTAAAATTAGTCACATACGGATCGAGTTAGTGCCAGCACCCGATGGATCAGGTAAAATGAGCAACCCTAATTTTTAATATACCAAAATTGCCCTCTTCCTAAAAGTCACACACTTCATTCCCATAGGCTTCATCTTCGTTCTTCATCTTCAAACACACAAGCGACTACCGTAGAAATCCGCTGGTTGCCGACAACTACAAACAAAGACAAAAATGGACAACAAACATATAATCAGAATTGTCTCAACGTAAGGATTCCAAAAACGCAACTTAATACAACCAATCAGATTTGTCGGAAAAATGCAAAAGTAGTTCGGATCATCTGTGATGCGAATGGATCAGAAAAATGACTCATCGGTTTCTTCTTTTTTGATCATAGATCGGCGACAAGAAAGGTAGCCAATGGAAGCTAGTGACAAAAGGAGTCCGTTGATGCCTTTAACTCTCCCATTAGACTACCAGAATAGTCAGAATTGTAGTCGAAAATCTTTGAAACCTGGATGTTTCTGTCACACTTCTTTTTGTCATCTCTGATCACCTATCGATGAAGTTGTTGTCATCAAAGACTCACTAGATGAAGGTGTTAGATGGTGGTCTTTGATCGTCCGTCTAAACTACAACGACGACTATGGTAGTGCAATGGCAGTGATGGAATTATGGCGTTCCATGTTCTATGGTTGATTTTGAGAGAATAAAGGAGATGGAGAAAGAGAAGAAAATAAAAGTGCTCCTCCAATTTTTAAAAAATTGCAAATAGACCCCTAAAAGTTTTATATGTTAACAAACAAGTCCTAAAATCATGAGAAAATATAAAAAAATAAATTTATTTTCAGAAACAAATGGTTGGAAGTGGAAGGAAATAAATGAAATATATTTATTTCTGGTAGTAGGTGAACGGAAATAAAATAAATAAATTTATTTTCGGCTGGAAGTGGAAGGAAATAATTTATTTCTAGCCAAAAGTAAAAGGAAATAAAATAAATAAATTTATTTTTCGGTGATCGGAGATGGTGACGACTAAAAGGAAATAAAAGTAAATAAATTTATTTACCGGTTATTGACAGTGCTCCAACAGTGGTTTTGGTTTTTAGGCATGAGGAACTTGAGAAAAATAAAAGAAAATAATTTATTTCTAAGGAGCTGATTTAAAAAAAAAATTATAATTTAAATAAAAGTATGTGTAACAGAACCCTGAATCATGCTATAAAATTAACAAAAGTTTAGTTTTGTGGCATTTACTACCAATTTTTCTTACCATTTTTCTTAATGTAATCTTATGAGACTGGGTAGAATTTCAAAAAGAAAAGAAAAATAGAGAAATTAAATTAGATTTGTTAGGACTGTGATTTGGTGTTTGAACAGAACATCTATGGAAATACTGATCAATAATTTTTGGTAAAGTAACAGCAAATATTGGAAGCAACAATGATGGAGGCCAAAACATGAATTCCAATTTAGCTAATACTAGTGAAGGTCAAACCACAGATTCCATTTCTGTATCAACAATAGCTAATATGGGAAGCAACATGGATGGAGGCCAAAATATGAACTCTATTTTTGCATCAAAAACAGCTAACAATACTAGTGGAGGCCAAGAAATGAAATCATGGGCACAAGAATTGGGAGAATCATCAAGTAGGACACTAAGGCGCCACCAATTCAGCTCAGGAATAAGAACTAAACCTTACCAAAAAATCAACAATGGTGGAATTTCTTCTTCTTCTTCTTCTTCTTCTTCTTCTTCAATGAGGGGTCGATCTTATGGAAGCAATGTTAATGACCCTAATAAGAGGTGCTCCAACCTTAATTGCAACACTACTAATACTCCCATGTGGCGTAGAGGTCCTCATGGTCCCAAGGTACCAATACTTTCACAATATTTTCAATTTATGTTGTTCAATGAAATACTCTCTCCATTCGACTTCTATTTTCACTTTTTTTTTTTAAATATAATTAATTTACCTGAAAAATAGTAAACATATTGAGGTATTGAGTATATTGTATATCCTCTATTCATATTTTTAATATTTTATCTTGATTAATTGAAAAAATAAAAGACATTAATAATAGAGAGTTCATGTTTTATGTCAATCTCTTTATTGAACTAAATTTTCTTTTTGTTTTACTTGTAGACATTATGTAATGCTTGTGGAATAAAATTCAGGAAGGAAGGGGAAAAACTTAGAGCAAAAGAAGTTTCCAAAAAATCAAATGCTTGAGGAAAGTGATTGAAGTCTTAAAACAATAGCAGTTTATTTGAAATTGCTATTTTGAAAAAGGGATACTTGTACTTTTGGCTTTCATATTTCTTACTTTTCACTTTGGATTTTAGAAAATAAAAAATATAACTAATTGTCTGAAACAATTAAGAATATTGTTCTGGTGAATAGGGATTCAATTTTTCATCTTATTTTTTTATGTTGTAAGTGTTTTATGAATCCCTTATTGGATTTGCAATTGGAATGATTCTGTGGCAGAACACAAGTAATTAGTCATAATTTTTTTGGAGGGGGGTTCGAGATAGAGATAGTCGTCTTAATTAAGTATTTCTATATTTGGCTTTTATGAATAATTGATGGGATTGAATTACATTTACTTATCATTTTTTCTTTATTCACACGATTGTAGCAGTATCTTTTAGTAAATCTAATATGCTCCCTTCCGCCTACTTCTCTAGACATGTAAGCATAAACATTTTTCGTGCTCATGTCTGCATTCGCCATGAACTTATGACATTAACTTTAGTTGTGTTAAGTGCCCTATTAGATCTCAGCAAGTGTATTTCCTCTTGTGAAGCTAGTTCATGGTTGTGGTTTCCAAATACCATCTTTAACTTCAGAACAAATCATAGCTTCACACCCAGTCTTTGTCTCGAATAGATTACGCTATCTTGTCGTATAAGGGTTACGTGCTTCACTAACACCCTGACAAACAACAATAATGAGAAATATTTCTTATTCCTACATGATATCTAGTGTTTCCTCTTCGAATGCTAAAACCAATGCGTGCGGCATAGTAATTATATAGCTTATAAGCCTCTTCCTCAATCATTCATCTTATTTCCGTTTCTATTAACATCATTTAATCTTTTACTTTGATCAACTGCCAAAGTAATTCAAATTAATATTTATCAACCTTTTAATGTTTAAAAAAATTCAATTCTTAACACAAATTAGATGCAGAAAACAAGAAAAAAACCTGAAATTATTATTCATAAATTACGGGTAAATAAAACAAAGTTTCGTACCTGGATCATGATTATCAAGATATGCCATTTTGCCAATCCTAATATGTGCAATTCAATAACTAGTAAAGCTGTTAAAGAGTCCCTAAAGAGACAGAAAACAAAATATAGAAATTATTGCAGGAATGATTCTTTGATGTTTTAGTAAATTGTTTGTGCAGTGTGCTATTCTCCTATAACGCTGCTTCCATGTGTAAAGTCTATCGTAATCAATGAATTCCCATTTATCCAAAAAAATATTATACCTTCAGTTTTGTTTCAAATTTTATCGTTAAACTTTCTCAATGATCATATGATTATAATAACTGTAATCATTCCCAGATTATAATTATCTGGTATAAACGAACACAAAAGGACTTGATTACCAATGTTATCAATATATTTACTCCTTAGAATTAAGAAAAATAAGAGGAAAGACCTTCATCAATTAGAATTAAGAAGAAAATTAAATAACAGTGTACATATAGAACTTAAGTACCAATATATATATAACCCGTCCTGTATTTTAGATTAATTTGTATTAAGTTTAGGGTTTGAAGAATCAAAAAATTGTATTCTATTTGTAAGCTTTTACATTTTTTATATGTATTACAACTTGTATACTAATAGGAATAGAAAATCGACTGTAAACCAAGTTCTATAGCTAATAAAATTTTTTTTTCTTCCTTCTTCCTTTTTATTTTTAGTAAACCAAGTTCTATAGCTAATAAAATTCGTTTTTCTTCTGTCTTCCTTTTTATTTTTATTTCTATTTACCGGCCTTCTTTTAGTCCCTTCAAGTTGGATCGTAGGATCGCCTATGCCCAACTTGACCAGACAACGATTAAATGAATTGTCAGGAACTGCTTTAGTGAGTATGTCTACCAGTTGACCAATAGATCACACTAATGGTAGGTATATGCTTCCATCCTCCAACTTAATGAAGTGTCTATCAACTTTCACATTCTGTCATGCTGCACTGGATTCTCTGAGATGCTTATTGTTGCTTTGTTATCTCATAATAGTTTACAAGCAGTCTTTGGAGGAAACTCAATCTCTTAGTAATTTCCTTATCCAAAGTACTTTAACCAAACCACGAGCGATTCCTCGGAACTCTACTTCAGCATTAGATAAAGCAACCACTTTCTGTTTTTTACTTCTCCAAGTAACCAGATTATTCCCAACCATCGTAAAATACCCTGAAGTTGACCTCTTGTCAATAGGGTTTCCATTCCAATCTGCATCGGAGAATGCCTGTATGTCCAGATGACCATTCCTTCAGAATAAGACTCCTATCCCAGATGATCCTTTTAGGTACCGAATGATTCTGAGAACTGCTTCCAAGTGTTCTACCTGTGGTTTATGCATGAATTGGCTCACAACCCTAACTGCATAAGCAATATCTGGCCTAGTATGAGAAAGATAGATAAGTTTTCCAACCAATCTCTGGTACTGTCCCTTATTTACTAACTCAGCTCCTTCAGTAATCTTGAGTCCACGGTTAACTAGCATAGGTGTTTCAACTGCCTTGCAATCCATCATACCCGTTTCAGCTAGGAGGTCCAAGATGTACTTCCTCTAGGAAATAAAAATTCCTTTATTTGACTTGAGAACCTCAATTTCCAAAAAATATTTAAGTTTACCCAGGTCTTTCATATCAAATTCTTTAAAGAGCTTACCTTGCACGGCTGCAATTTCTTCATGGTCATTTCCTGTTATGATCATATCATCCATATATATGATAAAGCAGGTTATCAATTCCTCTCTCGTTTTAAGGAAAAGTGTATGATTAGAGTTGCTTTAGTGACACCATTCCTTTTTATGGCAGAGGTAACCAAGCATGGGGAGACTGTTTTAAACCATACAGTGCCTTCTTAAGCTTACACCCTTCTTGAGTTTTGAAATTCTCTAAAAAACCTTGTGGACCTTCCATATAGACTTCTTCCTCTGAGTCACCATGCAGAAAAGCATTTTTTACATCAAACTGATGTAAAGGCCAGTCTTTGTTTGCTACCATATAAAATAATACACTGATGGTATCAATTTTGGCTACTAGAGAGAAAGTCTCTGAAAATAGTCAATGCTATATGTCTGGGTATACCCTCTAACAACTAGTCTGACCTTGTATCTCTCAACTGTCTCATTTGCTCTATGTTTAACAGTGAAACCCATTTGTAGCCAATTGGTATTTTTTACACTTTTCCAAGTACCATTCTTTTGTAGAGCATTCATCTCTGCATCCTTTGCTTGTCTTCATCTATGATCATTTTCTGCTTCCTCCACTAATCTTGGAACATTTACAAAATATAAAGAGGCTAGAAATTCTCTTGCAGTTCTGGATAAGTTCCCCCTTAACAGATTTGCCATTGGATACCTTGAGTTACGAGGCTCATATTCTAGTTCATATCTCTTTGGTGGGACCCCTCTGTTTCTTCTAGGAGGTAAAACATATCTACCAATTTGTGGTTCTTCTAAATCTGTAGGGTTAGTAATAGGAATATCCAAAGAAGATACTTCGGAAGGTACTCTAGAGTAAGAATTACTGACCTCAGGCGGAAAAGATGTATTGTCTGTTGGCTTTGTGGATTTTTCAAGTTGTTCCATGTCATTTGAAGTTGAACCACCTACTTGTTCTGTTGGATCAACTTCAAGCAGTATTAGACTAGACATCCAATTTAGTGGGTCAACCATATTAGAGTTCTCCCCCTGACCACTGAATTAGGTGTGGAAGTAATATTCAATTTCAAGAAAGTCACAGTCCATAGTGGTAAACAATCAATCAGAAAGAGGATGAAAACACCAATATCTTTTCTAATGGATTCTATAGCTAACAAAAACACACTTAATGGTACACGGATCCAACTTAGTTCAACCACTCTTAGGAATATGAACATAGACAGTGCACCCCAACACACGAGAAGGTAAGGTCATTGCTGTTGGTAGACTCGAATAGGTGGATAGCACATCAAGATGGGTTTTGAATTAAAGAGCTTTGGTGGGAAGGCGATTGATAAGATAAGTGGTAGTAGCAACTACTTTAAGCCAGAAATATTGTGGTACATTAAATTCAAGCATGATCGCTCAGGTAATTTTGAGAAGAATTCGATTTTTCCTCTTAACCATTCCATTCTATTGTGGTGAGTAAGGGCAAGAAGTTTGATATATAAATCCATTTTCTTTAGCAAAGGTTTGGAATTTATGGTTTTTGTATTCTCCTTCATTATCAGACCTAAGGATCTTAATTTGTGTTTGAAATTGTGTGTTAATCATTCGATAAAAAAAGACAAACTTATCCAACACTTCAGATTTGTATTTAAAAAAGTAAACCCAGGTCATGCATGTGCAATCATCAATAAATAAGAGGAAATATAAAAAATCATTTCCATAGGTGATTGGGCCAGGACCCCACACATTAGAGTGTATAAGTGAAAAAGGTACTTCTGTTTTTGTGTTATTTGGTAAAAAAGTCCGTCTATGTCTCTTAACCTGAATACAAGTTCCATATGAAAAATTTCTACTACTAAACAGTTTGGGAAAAAGAAGTTTTAAAATATTATTGAGATGGATGACCTTATATATGATGCCATAACCAGACTTGTCTTTCATTCATTTCGTGAGTAAGCAATGCAATACCTTGTTGGTTGACTTCATCAACATGATACAGTCCATTTTGTTCAATGTCATGCCCAATAATCTTTCTCGTCTGAATATCCTATACAACACAGAAATTAGGAAACATCAGAACATTACAATTGAGTTCTTTGGTTAAGTGACTAATCAAAAGTAGTTTATGAGACAGATTAGGAACATAAAGACAGTTTTTTAATGTTAATGAAGGCAAAACATCAATACTGTATGCTCCTTTAACCGGCACAAGACTCTCATTGACTGTCTGAACTTGAGATCTCTTTTATTCAGTGGGAGTATGGAAGTAAAAAATGTCATATGACATTGTGTCGGTAGCACTACACTTAAAAATTCATTCTTTTAATTTTTTTTGAATTGGATTGAGATTGTAATGCTTTATAAGGGAAAAAATTAATTTTTTGTTGGGCATGAATAGCATCTGGACCATCTGCCAGTTTAGGGGTTAAGATATTGAGCTAGGTTTCACTATGGAAGCCCAACTGTTCTCTTTTTATTTCTTGCGGCATGCTAATGGGCTCGCTTCTACTTCAACCCACTGTTTTCTTACAATCCGCTGACTGAAGCCTGGCATGGGTTCCCATTTTTTCTGGCTTGGCGTGGTTTTCATTTGTTGTATGGGTCCAGACATGGGTTCTCATCTGTTCTGGATCATCTCGCCTTTTCCCTTTCTCTCCCTCTACTAAGGTTTCTTACTTCTTCCTTCAGTCCAGTAGCTGTGGTAATGTTGATTTGGTTTTATTACAAAAAAATGGTGATAAGCATTTTTGGAATGTGCATTACCGAACTAGTCGGTCTTAAAAGGATTTTAGAGTCGCCACCCGATTTCGGGACACCAATTTTAATTTTCAAGAACAATGACTCCGTTTTTAATTTTAAGGCACTTGTAAAGAATTTAGAGATTCCGGGTATATGGGTAAGATACGTCGAGTTAAGTTTTACTTAAATCATCGCTCGGCAAAACCGGCCTCCTAGATTTGTTTAATTTCAAAATTGAAGTTTTTATTTTGAAAAAGTCGTGGCGTGATAATCTAGCGATGTTTCTAATTGGCGTTTTTCGGTCATTTTGAGAAAACAAATTCATTCACGAAAGCAATAAATTGCGGAAATAGAAGTACAGAAAATTAAATCATCAATATCCTAAAACTAATTATTCTTTCTCCAATTAGGAGAAAATAATTACAAAAAGGTCCTAAATTGATTACATTCTACCCATTTTGATCCCCTAAATTAATTATTAAGAACCCAAAAACACCCTAAAATATATAAATTAAACATTTAAAGCATGCATGTAAAATTACAGTAAAAGTCCTCAAAGTTTGAGAAATTATAAAAAGGTCCTTATAATTTTGAAAAATTACTGAATTGCCTTTAGCCATACCAAACATGCTAAAACAGTCCATGAACAAAGACTATTCACGAAATGGCCCCTAATTACCAAATTGGTCCTTAACATGCAAATTACACAATTAACACTTTAAACATGTAAAATTACCTAAGTGGTCCACAAATATTACAAAACAATACTTTAGAAAATGCCAAAGTCCTAAACAGTCCTTAGCATGTTAAAGAATTACAAAATAGTCCACATGCCATAAAAATGTCCAAAACAGTCCATGGATTTTGCATAATTACCTAAATAGTCCTTAGATTATCTCAAATGCCACAAACAACACCAATAATTGCTGTTATATGCTATAATTGAACTGTTTGGGCCGGTACTGAAGCCCGGTCATTTGTGATATATGAGATTGTTGATATATGTTATTATTGAACTGTTTGGACCGGTACTGAAGTCCGGTCAATTGGAAATATCTGATATATGAATTGTGATGTTTGTGGTTCCAAAGTCGGTACTGAAACCCGACCAGTTGAGTTATTTGATCTGATTATAGAGATATATATGTTGTTTAAACCGGTACTGAAGCCCGGTCATATGATTATATGAAGCATGATGATATGAAATGTATATTTTATAAATGCATTTCCATAGGACTTAAATATGGCCGCTGTGATTATCGTAGCCAGTGTTTGCATATTTCACGAGAGAAACCTACGATTTCTATATGATTTGAAGGAAAGACCTACGAGTCCTATTCGTTATAGAAAGACCTATGGGTCCTATATGTTACAGAGAGACCTACAAGTCCTATACAATGCAGAATGATCTGGTGAATACTGCATAATAAAGGTTGATCCTTTGATCCCTTTTGACCGATGATATTTCGGTCTTACAGGTTTGCTGGCTAGCTATGGTTACTGATATGCCGTGAAATTCCCGGGGCAATGATTGGTCGATAAATCTTAACTAAAGAAAAAAGAAAGACATGTCATTATGTGTCTTATGATATTGCTATGCTATGAGTGATCTGGAATCATGTTATTTTGATAAGTTATGTTTATTTGAATTATGTTCTGAAATTGTGATATTTTGCTAAGTTATGATAAACCAAATTACGTGTTTGGTTTATATGATGTGGTTTACACTTGTTTATGATCATGTTTTGACTAATACTTGGAAATGTAAGGTAACATAGAGTATAGTATCTGTGACTTATGGATAAGAGGAATTCTATGAAATAAGTTGCCTACGACAAGTTCTGCTTAATATTTTTGAAATTATGAATTATTGATTTGTTTGTATTATATTGTTTGCACTTACTGAGTATGCAACTCATTAAATTGCTTTTACATGATTCCAGGTTTTCTTTGGGGCAACTGACAGCGTCAGTTCCGTTATCATTCCTCAAGGTCGGTCAGCTGAAGCTTAGGATCTCTCTCTCTCTCTCGCATTTCATCATTTGTATCATCTAAACATGTAGATTTATGTCATATGGCTTGTAAATTGTTAATAAGAATTATGGTTAACGAACTAAAGATATAGTATAGAATGTATGACATGTCATATGCATGATAGTTGTCATTGTATTGCATGTAGAGTTTAATATGTTAATATGCTTATGGGTTCGGTGTTACCTGTATGATTGATTACTGTGGAGTCTTAAAGCATAGACGTTCTTATGTTACATGTTAAGAATGTAAAAAAATAAAATAAAAAAATGGCATGTTTTATGACATAAGGGTTATAGGTAAGGTTGTTACACTACCTCTATAGAATGTCCATCTGTGACATCCGTGACCAAAAGCATACGTCTTTTTGACGTCATTTCACACATTTTATGCATTTTTGTTTAAATGCATTAGAGTATAACATTATATATGGCATTTAAATGAAATATATGATTTGGGAAATGATTATAAATGAGTTAAAAATGATAAACAAGAGTGGTTTTAAGTGCGTTTATCGTCGAAAGACATAAACGGAGCAAAGTAGGGTTTTCGGACCTACGCGATCGGAAAATGCCGAAATCGCGTCAAATATGAGTCAAA
>CANUEY010277776.1:0-11207 GCA_948099555.1 Croton setiger
CCGGTGGTTTTCTGGCAAACTAAAAAGACCAACCTCTACACAAACATACCCTCTATAAACCCATATAGCCACAATTCACATAAGCTTCACCATTTGGAAGATATAACCCTCCAAAGTAGCAACCTCAAAACTGCCTCTATATTTAGAATTTCTACCCAGAATTTTGTTTCTATTCTCACACAAATTCCAGCCCTTTTCTAACCAATTTAACACTTCAAATCACATCATATACAACCTAAAAACATATCAAAATAGTTGGATGTAAAGATTTGCTAAGGTTTTTCCCTAATTCTCTCTTATTTTCTTCCTCTCTCTTTCTTTTCTCTCTTCCTTTCTTCTTTTTGTTTTCTCTTTCCAAAAACCAGCCAACTAAAGTTTTATCCACCTCTTCATCTCAGCCTTCCAGACACAATAACATCATTAAACAGCCAGTAGCTGCTTGCAAAATTTGTTTTACATGAAAACATCTCTTTTAATATATTAAACCTTTAGTAAATATATTTATTTACTTTTATTTACTTCTCCCATATCTAACTTTCTTTGATTCCAGCCCCCAAATCACTCCAGCACCAGCTTAAAAATTGTTTTCGGTGTCAAAATAAATAGTATAACATGTGTATGAAATTTCGTAAAAATCGGAATCCGAAAATTTATCGCGGTTCGGTCGGTGCCCTAAACTGAACCTAAACCTCGACGATTTTTACGAAACTGTAATCGTATGACGTCGTCGTATAATTTTACTCCCAAAACTTTTTAAATCATGTATGTAAACGTATAAAATCATATCAAATTCATTTGGCTCATATTTGACGCGATTTTGGCATTTTCCGATCGCGTAGGTCCGAAAACCCTACTTAGCTCCGTTTATGTCTTTCGACGATAAACGAACTTAAAACCACTCTTGTTTATCATTTTTAACTATTTTATAATCATTTCCTAAATTATATATTTCATGTAAATGCCATATATCATGTCATACTCTGATGCATTTAAATAAAAATGCATAAAATGTGTGAAATGACGTCTAAAAGACGTATGTTTTTTGTCAAGGATGTCACACGTAATCACCATATCGAGTCCGAAAAGTTGTTTTCAGAATATCCTCTATAACTATCTTCAGCTAGTGATAGCCTGATCTCAGATCAATTTTGGAGAAGACCTTAGCACCCTATAGCTGATCAAACAAGTCATCCACTCTGGGCAATGGATACTTATTCTTAACCGTTACTTGATTGAGCCTGCGGTAGTCGATGCACAGTCTCATAGTGCCATCCTTCTTTTTCACAAATAGCACTGTACACCCCAAGGGGATACACTGGGTCTAATGAAACCCCTGTCAAGTAACTCCTATAACTGCTTTTTTAGCTCCTGTAGTTCCAGTCGTGCCATTTTGTAAGGAGTAACAGGAATGAGAGCCGTACCTGGAATTATCTCAATGGACATCTCCACCTTTCTGTTCGGTGGAAAACCCGGCAAATCTTCTGGAAAGACATCCGGAAACTCTTTGACAACTGAGATGTCCTCCACCTTATTGTTCTGTTCCCGAGTGTCAATGACGTGTGCTAAAAATGTCTCACAGCCCCTCTGAATCAAACTGAAGGCTGTCATTGCAAAAATCAAACAACCCGGCATTGCTTGCCTCTCACTATAGAAAACTACACGTGACTGCCTTGGTGGCTCTAGAATGACCTCTTTAGCAAAGCAATCGACCTTAGCTCGATGTCGTGCCAACCAATCCATACCCAATATGATGTCGAAATCATGAAAGAGTAACAAAATAAAATCTGCTGGTAAAACCTGTTCCCCGATAAAAATCTCACCGTTTGGGTATAAGTGTTTCACTCTCACTATCTCTCCAAAAGGTATATGTACTATAAGGCTGTACTCTGAGTGTTTAGGCTCTTTGTGTGTTTGGGTTGACATGTGAGATGATATAAATGAATGTGAAGATTCAGGATCTATCAATGCAAAAGCAAAAATATCATGGTTAATAAAAGAAAGTTTACGAGTTATAACCTCTGGAGCAACTAGAGCCTCATCTCTCGTCAATGCATTGACTCGAGCCTGAGCAGGAGCCTATGATGTTGTATGCTGAGCACTACCTCTGCCTATACCAACCCTTGCCTAGGTAGACTCTCCTCTGCCTCTGCCACGGCCTCTGCCAAAACCTGACCCGGCCTCACTAGCACGGGTAATCTGCACCGAAGACTTTAACGGTGCCAGGCCCAACTCTCGCCTCTTGGGACATTCGTTAAGAAAATGTCCCTGCTCACTGCACATATAGCATGCACTGCGGTCTTGGCTGACTCTGGCCTCTACCTGAACTACCTTGGTAGGAAAAACTACCCCTTTGAAATCCATCCTGAGATCCACCCTAATAACCCTGTGATCTGCCCCTAAAATTAGATGGAACAGATGCCTTCTGAAATGGATGCTTCCGGGAACCACCTGCATCCTGAGTCTGTATCTCCATCTCTCTCTTGGGCAATAGAGGTCTTTCTGTCTGTAACCTCTCAATCCGGATAGCAGCAGCTCGTAGGTCAGTGAAGTTCTTCAAATCACTAGGTGTGATTTGAGTCCGGATATCACACCTCAGCCCTTCCTCGAACCGGCGACACTTATCTCTCTCGGTCGCCACCAGAAAATCAGCAAACTTTGAATGTTGAGTAAACCTAACCTCATAGTCTGCCACTGACATATCCCCTTGAGAGATGCTAAGAAACTCCCTCTGCTTCTAGTCCCGGTATACCTCTAGGGTATACTTCTCCTTGAACTCGTACAAGAAGTCACCCCATGTCAAAACTGGCGATCAAACTCTGGAATTAGGAACCGTCTTCCACTAGCTATAAGCATCACCTTGAAAAAGTGATACACTATAATCAAACCTCTCCTCCGGGGTACTATCCATCATCTCAAAACCCTATCCATCCACTCAAGCCATATCTCTGCCTTTGCCGGATCTGTAATACCGAGGAAATCAACTCTGCCCAACTTTCTGAGCTCCTTCAAATTTGTCTTTCTCTCGGTAGGTGCATTACTATAGTTAGATGCATGAGGTTTAAAAGAACCCTCGACAGATAATGCAAGGCCAGCTGAACCCTCTCCCCTTTGAGTGTCATGAATATGCTCCATGATCCTATATAAATGTCATATGTCAAAGCAATGTATATGAATGAATTCACATACTATGCAGACAACTAGGCCCTGTGGGGCTGTAGACCAGCTTTGATACCACTAAATGTAACATCCTCTCTTATAACCTTACGTCATAAAACATGCCATTTTTTTATAACATATTAACTCACTGATTAACTTAAGTGATTTTCATTAATTAATTTAACATATAACATAGGCATTAAACCAATTATCATACATATCATATACTAAACCAATACTTACATATATAAACATGTTATATAAAACCTGTTTATCCAAAAGTTATAATAAACATAACATCTTAATAAGATTGTGAGCCCTTACCGGAGATTGCTGCCCTTCCAAGCCGCCGGGCCGATCCGCGAGGGAAGTCGGTTGGCCGGGGATGTTCACTCGGGGTGTAAAATGTGTGTGTAGATTTGCCACTTAATTTATTTTGTTAAAGGGGAAAAATTAAGAAAGAACCCCTAAGTGACTCCGTTTTGCAATTAACCTATTTCTAGGTTAATCGCCCCAATGAATGAAATGCACTAGTCTTCGAACCCGAGGTGGATTCGGAGGTTATGTCATGCATTCATATCAAATGATCCTTTTCCTAAATGAATGTTATGTAAGAATGATGATTTGGACAAAATATATGAAAAAATGGAGAGGGGAGACCTACTATTCAAAGTTATATCTCGAATATCCTACATACTCTCTTTTGAATGAGAGATCAAGGTCAATGTAGTTCGAACTTGCCTATTTAAAGGCGATGGAAGGGGTGTATGCATGCTATGAGTGTGTGGAATGTGAATTTAGGCCTGGGGGCCAGAAAGGGACTTTATCGACATCCGTGGTCGAAGTGTAGGCCTTGTGGCCGAAAAGGAGTTTATCGACGTCCGTGGTTGAAAATGGAGTTTATCGACGTCCGCGGTCAAAAAGTGTGATTTATACGAGTAAGGATTGAGCGACTGTGGTCTAGTGACTGAAAAAGGAGTTTTATGACTTCCGAGGTCAAAAATGGAGTTTATCGGCGTTCGTGGTCGAAAAGTGTGATTTAGTTGGTCTAGTGACCGAAATAGGAGTTTTATGACTTCCGAGGTAAAAAATGTGATTTTGTTTGATTTCCACTGGGGGAGATTGATTTTTAGGCCTTTTGGCCGAAAGTGTGTTGGGGGAAAAGTTGGTTTATTAGGCCTTGAGGCCAAAATGTGATTTTTAGTATGGCACAGCGGCCAAAAATGTGTTTGCTTTAGGCGTTATAAGCCAAAAAGTGATTTAGCGGCACTGTGGCCGAAAAGTTTAATTTTGGTGGCGCAGCGGCCAAAATGAGTGATTGTGACGGCATATTTTGCCAAAGCGTGTATGCATGAGATGCAAATGTCATGTATGCATGATGCAGGATGTAATATAAGAGAATTAAATCAAAGAGTTAGAGTTTCGGAGTATACCTGTGGTAGTTGACGCCCGCTCCTTAGCTTTAGCTTGATTTGGACTTATTTTATGTGATTAATGTATGCAAATGCAAGTTATCAAAGAGATGCAATGCAGAAAGCAGTAAAGAATTTCCTTTAAGATGAAGAATCACCGGAAAGTGATGGGTTTGGGGGGTATTTATAGGTGATTTTCGGCCAAAAAGTCAACAGAGGGCAGCCCGGGCTGCTTTCGAGGGCGGTTGGGGCTGCCCTTGGAGGGCGGCCAGGGGTGCCCTTGGAGGACGGTCTGGGCTGCCTCTAAAGGGCGTTCAGGGCTGCCTTGGAGGGCGGCCAGAGGCGCCTTCCTTGGGCGGCCAGGGCTGCCTTCCCTCCGCAACTCGCGCGTTTTTCTTTTCGGAGCCTTTTCAGGATGTTCTGGGACTCCGATGGCTATTCCCAGGGCATTTCTGTGACCTCGTAAAATCCCGGACATTTCAAGTACCATGAAGGCATACTTCCGGTGTTGTTTTACGAAAATGTCTGGTCCGGTACGACTATTCGCTGTCTGCGGAAAATCATTTTCCGGGCCTCAAAATTCGAGTATTCCCAGTTGCCCCCCACTGGGCGACATAAATATGTTTTATGGAGCTCAGTTGCGTTCTGAATCGCGAATTTTGAGGTCGGAGTTTGGCCGCGTGTGAAGAGCCACGTTTTGGGATTTTGCCATGCATAATTGAACAAAGAGTCTTATGAAAGGTGAATGGATCAATATGAGGTTATATGGTTTGGTTGTTTTGGTCACTCTACGAAGAGTAGTGGTTTGAGATTTTCTTGAAGGTCCGTATGAAATATAGGAACTTGAGGCTCATTTTTTCTTTGGGTTATGATGGAGGATATGTGCCCTTTGGTTAAGTACATCACTAAGATATATGCCCAAACAATTTTGGTGGATGAGCAGAAAGTGATTCTGTCATCTCTGATGGATGAATTTCTGGAAGCAAATTTTGAAGGCTGGAAACAGGTGAGACTCAGGATACTGCTCTTTTTTTCTACCTCTTGGTAGGTTTCTTGTTTTACAATGATCCAGATTTTGGATATCTGTAATTTTGCCCCTTAATTAGGCAAATGGAGGAGATAGGCTGCATTGATGGCATTGTGCTGATAGAAATCCTGCAAAGTTTAGACAAAGCGGACTTAAGTTTTAATGATAGAACTATTTCTTCAATTGGTTTTTTTTTTCGAATAGAACGGATCTATTTGTAGGTTTGCTTTCTTCAAGTGTTCAAACTTTTCCTGAATACCAAGCTTGGTTCATTGCTCATGTATGGCCAATTGAAGGACCGAGGAGGAACATTCTGCTGAGCAGGCTAGAAGGATGGACACAGACTTTTGCTGGTGATGACGAGGATTTTGGTGAAGAGATCAAGTTGACTCCTAAGGTAGCGGAGTTGAAAGAAGACACAGAATCTAAGGAAGACACGAAGGATGTTGCCCCCAGCAATGAGTTAGAGGCCTAGACTCTTAGGTTGACTCGGTTTTGTCAATTTTGACTTTTGAATTTTGTTTTTGAATTTAAATTTTTGTTTTGGATTTTTGACTCTCGGGTTTAACCCGAATTTTGGAATTTTGTAATTTTTTGGACTTAAGGACTTTCTTCCCAAGTACAATATGGTTTTTTTTTTCTTTTTTTTTAACTCTAACTTTTGTCTAAGTCGCCCTTTCGAGTTTTCAACTTAGCGAGCTGCTCATTTTTGCCTAAGCCGCCCTTTCGGGTTTTCGACTTAGCGAGCTTTTCTTTTCTTTTTTTTAATTGGCAAAGAAAATGAGATGAAGATTGAAATTTTATTAATTTTGAACCGAGACCGAAGGGGTCGCCTACGTATCTCAGTAATACATTATTTTCTTTTCTTTTCTTTACAAAAGGAGAATCGGGTTCACGTAGTTCTGTTACAATGCATGTGATTTATACATAGTATCTTTTTAGTTGATCTAAATTGCATAGGTTTATAAACTCTAAACCATCTAGATCTGCTCGGATGACGTCTCCGCCGGAGAGAATCTTTTTTAAAAGATAAGGTCCAGCCCAATGAGGGCGGAACATTCCACAAGGATCTATGAGTGGTGCTCTGATTTCTTTAAGGACTAAACAGCCTTCTTCCAACTTTCGGTCTTTGACTTTTTTGTTGAAATGTCCAGCCATTCGCCTTTGATAACTCTGAATCTGATGCAAAGCTTGTAGTCTTCTTTCATCTAGACCCAGGAGTTGGTGGTGGTAATTGCTGATCCAATTGGCCTCATTGATCTTGCTTTCTTGGATGATTCTGGCTGAATGAACTTCGAGTTCAATGGGAACTACCATTTCCATTCCATATACCAAGGAATACGGTGTTGCCCCAGTTGGCGTGCGGATGGCAGTTCTGTAACCCCATAAGGCATAAGGTAACTGTTCATGCCAGCTTTTGTGGTTCTGAACCATTTTCTGAAGGATGACTTTGATGGACTTATTTGCAGCTTCTACAACCCCGTTTGTTTGAGGTCTGTAAGGAGAAGACTTATGATGCTGGATTTTCTTTTCCATTAGGAGACTTGCAAATTCCTTTTGAAAATGAGTTCCATTATGAGTGATGATTTCAAAGGGCGTTCCATACCGACACAAGATGTTGGTACGGACGAATTGTATTGCCTTCTTGGCGTTCAAAATTGAGTAAGAGGCTGCTTCAACCCATTTTTTGAAGTAATCCACGGCTACTAAAATGAACTGGTGGCCATTTGAGGCTCTTGGGTGAATCTTTCCAATTACATCAAATTCCCAAATAGCAAAGGGCCATGGTGAAGAGATAGGATTCAGGACAACGGGTGGTTGCCTTTGTAGCTTGGCAAAGATCTGGCACTCATGAAAACGTTGTGCGTGTTTTACACAATCTGCATTCATGGTCAACCAGTAGTAACCCAAATTCATGATTTTCCGGGCTAAGGCCATCCCATGCATGTGTGGACAAGATTCACCACCATGTACGGATTCCGTGATTGACTCGGCTTACGTTTCATCTACACATCTCAAGTGAATGCCACTCCAGGCTCTTTTGTAAAGTATATCTCCAATGAGGATGTAACTGGTTGCTAACTGTCTTAGAGTTCTTTAGTCGGTTTTGGATGAACCTTCCGGGTACTTCTCATTTTTAAGGTAGTTCAAAATGCCCCAATACCATGGCTTGTCATCTACCATGTGCATTATGGATGCTTGTTGTTCTTGAAGTTGAACTGTCAGTGGCCAGATGACTTTTCCTTCCCCAACGTCCATCATTGAAGCTAAAGTTTCTAAGGCATCAGCAAATTGATTCTTGGCCCTTGGTAAGTAGTTGAAAGTCAAATAATCAAATTGTTGAGCTAGTTCATCTAAGCGTCGAAGGTAAGGGACCAGACGCTCTTCTTTTATCTTCCATTTTCTTAGGGCTTGGGAGACTATTAAATTGGAGTCATCGAAGACCTTTAAACTTCTTATTCCTTGGACTAGGGTTGCTTCTAACCCCTTTATGCAATACTCTGCTTCATTGTTAGTACATCCAAAACTTAGCTTGACTACAATTGGGATGTATTCGCCACAAGGAGTTTTTAATACTACTCCAATCCCGTTTCCATGATGGTTAGAGGCTCCATCAAAGTACAGTTCCCATAGGGTATTGTTCACATTCAAGAGATCTTCATCAGGGATCTATCTCTTGCATCTGATCTAAAACAGGCAATTCAGCTAACTGGTCCGCTATGGCTCCACCTTTTACTGCTTTTCATTGAACAAATTTTAGATCGAAGGCTGCAAGCACTGGTACCTACTTAGCCATTTTACTATCCAAAACCGGCCTTTCCATAAGGAATTTCAAGGGACTCAATTCTGCGATGACATAAGTGGTGTAAAAGGAGAGATAGTGTTGCAACTTTGTGCAAGCCCAAGTTAAGGCTAGGCACAGTTTCTCGATTCGATTGTACTTAAGTTCGTATTCCAACATCCTTTTACTAAGGTAATAGATAGCATTTTCAACTTTGGAATCTTCTGCTTGTCGAGCTAGTAAAACTCCCATGGCTTCATCAGTTACTGACAAGTAAAGCAGTAATGGCCTTCCCAACCTAGGAGGCTGCAGGACTGGTGGGGCAGTAGATATTGTTTGACTTTCTCAAAAGCTTCCTGACAGTCTTTGTTCCACTCTCGGGAAACTCCTTTTCTTAAAAGCTTGAAAATTGGACCACAGGTGTCGGCCAATTGTGAGATGAATCGGCTGATGTATTGTAGTCTGCCCAGAAAACCCCGGATTTCTTTCTCGGTCTTCAGAGGTGGAATTTCTAAGATTGCTTTTGACTTAGAAGGGTCAATCTCAATACCTCTTCTACTGATTAAGTGACCAAGGAGACACTTAGCTGGATTGAGCTTTAGATTGTATTTTCGAAGTCTAAGGAAGAACTTCTTAAGCTCATGTACATGGTTTTCGGCCAATTTTGACTTAATGACCATGTCATCCACGTACACCTCCACTTCTTTATGGATCATATCATGGAAGATAGTGGTAGCCATTCTCTGGTAAGTTGCCCCGACATTCTTCAGCCCAAAAGGCATAACTCTATAAGTAAGTGCCCCATTCCATGATAAAAGCCATTTTCTCTTTATTTGGAGGATACATCATTATTTGGTTGTATCCTACAGCAAGATCAGTCAAGGAGACTGTCTCATGTCCGACCATCCAGTCAACTAGCAAGTCGATATGTGGTAGGGAGAAGTCATCCTTGGGACAAGCTTTATTCAAATCCCGGTAATTCACACACATCCTTACTTTGCTATCCTTCTTCGGAACCGGCACTATATTGGCTAACCAAGTAGTTTGAGCGATGGGCTCTATGAACTTATTATCTAACTGCTTGGTTACTTCCTCCTTAATCTTCAAAGACCATTCAGGTTTCATTCTTCTTAACTTCGGTTTAACCGGCTTTGCCCCCGAAAAAGTTGGAATCTTGTGTACTGCAATGGCTGGATCTAATCCCGTGACGTCACTCGGCTCCCACATAAGGCAGTCGGCGAACTTCTTGAGGCACCCAGCAATTTGATCTTTATATGTACAATCACATGCAATGTTTGCATGTTCATTTTCTTTCCCAATTATTATTTGTTCTTTTGTTTCTTTTATTTCTATTTTTTCTTTATTTTTGCCAGAATGTACTAGGGAAGACTGACAAACAAGGTAATCAAAAGTTGGAACATTATTATTGAAAGAGAGGAAACTATCCTCAAAAGTTACATCAGACTCGGGATTTGACTCAGGGAAATTTGGATCAGACTCAGGGAAACTTAACTCGAGGATAGACTCAGGACTTGAGTTGACACTAGGTTGGATGACGGACTGTTCCTTCTCAATATACCAATTGGCTAGAGGTTCTTGAGCTGACTTTATTAGGTAGACTTGATTCGGGAGCTCTTCAGAGTTTGAAATAACCGCAACTTCATCAAAGAGACTAGATTGCATAAAGTCTTCCATGTGTTGGATGAAAGGATCTTTAGGTTCTATATTAACTACATAAAAAAAGAGTTCAATTCCCGAAAGCATTTTTTGGGCTTTAGGGCAGTAGAATGGCTCTTGGAAACCACAATAAGGAATTATTGTTCCCGGTTTGACAAAATAGCCACTGAGAGTTCTAAAATAGGGACGCATTGTGATATCCCTTTTTCGTGACCCAGGGGTTCTTTAAGGTTTGAAATCCATCTCCATTAGGTCTTCTTCTGTTGGTTCATATCCCAAACCGAAGGTTCCATTGGCAACTGGACTTTCCCAGGCATGTATTGAAGGGTAGGCCTTCCCAGACTTAGCCATATTCATCCCGGGTAGGTAGGACATCTTCAGCATCAACTTCACTATGCAATTGATTTGTAGTGCCCCAAAATCAAAGAGAACATACGGACTTGATACCCCGCCTTCTATGAATTGCATAGTGTCATACTGAAATCTAGAAAGGGTTATACTTGAATTTTCAGGATTAACCTCAAGAAGAGACTGATCCTTGGTGTTTCTAAGTTGACTATAATTATCCCCTTGAATGGTTATGATCTTTTCCATGTAAGGGAACATGACTTTTTGGTGTAAGGAGGAGGGTATAGCCCTGGCTTGGTGTATCACAAGAGTTGATGTTCGTTTTGGATTTATTTAAAAAGATGGTGATAAAATGATTTTGGATCGCAATACCGAACTAGTCGGTCTTAAAAATATTTGAGTCGCCACCCTTTGGGAACAAATTTTAGTTTTTAAGAAAACTAATCCAATTTTATAAAAAAGTTGACTCCGTTTTATTTTTACAAATAAGGCAAGGTCTGGAACCGAAAAAAATCTGAGTAAGAGGGTTGGGTACGCTAGCCGAAATTTCATTTTGACTGACGCCCGAATTTACCGACCTCTAAAACCAATTTTGTTTTCCCAAAATTTAAGTTAAGAATTTATTTTCAAAAGCTCAATTCCATTTTTAATCTATCGATGTTCTTAATTCGGTGATTTAAATCGTTTGCGCAATCACACAACAGAAAGCGATAAAGTACAAAAATAAAGTGCGGAAAAAAGAAATAAATAAATAAATCCTAAAACTAATTACAAACCGAATACCTATTAATTACATTCTACCCTT
>CANUEY010277789.1:0-26565 GCA_948099555.1 Croton setiger
CATATTATATAAATATCACTTTATATTTACTATTATAAACACTTATATATTTTTTTATATATAATATTTATTTTTGAGAAAATATAAATATATATATATATATATATATATATATATATATATATATATATATATCGAAAATACATGTATTTCCTTATATAATATTGGTAAATAATGACATTTAACTTTTATCGAATAAGCTTGTAAAGTAACTTGTATGTAGTATTCTTAAACATGTTCACAAATCTCATCTTCAAAAGTTGACTCATTGAAAATGTACGTAAACAAGTTCATGAACTATAAAATATTTTAATTATACATGTAAAACAAAGTCATTTTGTAAAAATGCCATAAAAAGTTTACATACAAATTTCAAACAAATTTTCATATCAAACTTTAAACAAATAAAGCTGAAACTTTCTTAAATATAAAGTAGCCGAGCTTAAACAAGATTTAACATAAGAACTTTAACGAGCTGAGCTCCAACATAACACTTGTTGGATTGCTTGTTTACTTGTACATGACACAACAGTAGCATAAATGGTTCCAAACCCATTCAACTTTATGTATTTAGATAAATATTTTTATTTTTATTTTGAAATTTTCCAAAAAAGAAAAAACAAAAAACCGTGGGAACCGTTCTCGTTTCTCTGTCAATCCGCCATTAGGACATATGGTTCCAAATCATACGTGAGGCTTTAAATCAATTGTATCGATCCGCATAATCCACCTCTTATTCTCTTTATCTCCCTCTATTTCTCTCGTTTCGTAAGAATCCCACTCACTCACTCCGCTCTTACGCCTTTTAGTCATTGAACCACACGTATCCAAGTGAGCTCTATACTTTTTTTTTTCTTTCATCTATTTAGCGCTTGTCTCTCTTGCTCTGTATCTTACAAGCCTGCGATTTTTGATTTAGGAACTGAGAAATGGTAGTGTTCAAGGTTTCGCGAGTGGAGACTACGCCTTTCGATGGCCAGAAGCCAGGAACTTCTGGTCTTCGCAAGAAGGTTTTTGATTGTGATCCTTTTGTTTTATCAATCTAATCCATGGTTTAATTGCATTTGTGATCCCTTGCCATTTGATTTCATTTTTTTCTTTTGATAATTCGAAATTAGATCTGTTAAGTTGTAACACTTGTCTCTGGCTTGAAGCTGTTTATGAAAACAATGCTGTTTTTAAACATATTAGATCGCGAACTGATCTCTACTTGTATTCAAATCATTTTCATATCGGTTTTCAGTAATTTAGATCAGTCAGGCAAAATGATAATTATTGATTACTTGGATAAGTTAAACGAATCTTATGATCGATTTCTTTCTCAGTTAGCAGCGAAGAGGGATTATGATCCAGCTGAAATCTCTTCTTTTTGCTGTTCATTTTATATGTAAATGATATTTCTCAGTCATATTCATCATGTTTTCTTTTACTAAACTTTTGGATCCATGTTAAACGTTGTCTGCCACGTAGCTTAATTTCACATTGTCAGGTGTCATGGAGCTTAAGACTCACAGCATATTTGTTTAACAAGTAGTTTTTTATTTTCTTTTGTTGGATCTTGATTTTTTGTTTCATAAACAGATTAGTTTAATTCTAGATCAATCTGTTGAATACATAGACTAGGCTCTTGGCCAATCACAATATCGGTATGACATTAACATTTTTCTTTTACATCAAGTCGTTATTTTTATCCAGTATGACAATGTTATTAAATAGTACCATTACGAGTAGGAATGGGAATAGCATCCATGATAATGTTATGACTGATCGGAAATTGTCGACTAAAGCTTTATCCATTTCTCACCAATTTGAACCAGATTTTATTTGATTGGTTAGATTCATCTGCAACCATTTCTTACCTTCTTTAATCTACTGGCTGGTTCTTCTCAGGTGAAAGTGTTCGTGCAACCTAATTATTTGCACAATTTTGTTCAGGCCACATTCAACGCCTTGACTGCTGAAAAAGTTAGAGGTAGGTTCAATAAATTTATCTTGTAGCTCATCGGATAATCTAGAGGCAACAATTTTTTTTTTTTTAACTCATATTGTGCTATGTCTCATGTTCTATTCTTTGTGCTTGTGCATTTGGTTCCCATCTTTTACACTAATTCCAATTGTTGCAATTGACTATGCTAGCCCTTCTTGTCTTTCTACTCTGACTTCAACCTCAAATCACATTTGAGTTATGGGATATCATATGTTTAAAGTAAAACAGTTCCATTGTTATGTTATGTTGGATATTTTGTTTCTGTTTCATTTTCAAACTTATGTGGTGGATGGTTAGATTATTTATGTGAATTTTCGTTTGGTTTTTCTATCATATACAGGTGCTACACTAGTTGTTTCTGGTGATGGCCGCTATTTTTCAAAGGATGCCATTCAGGTATCGCTTTCTGAATTTATATTATTTGTTGTTTCTTAGTTTCTAGGAGATCTATGAATATATATGTTCAATGGAACCACACTGCAACATTATGGAAATTTAAGTGTTCAGAATGTGTCATCATGATGTTGAGTGTGTGCTTCAACATTTTTTTTTTTCATTTTAATAATTTAAGAGGCACTGCCTCACGATCTCCTCTAAGAATTCTTGGGTTAAGCACCATTTCCACTCCTATGGCTGTCTGCTCTGTTTTAATGTGTGCATAGCGAGTTTGTTTTGTTCCTGACTGGATTACATTCGGTTATGACCCCCTAAACTTATGGAAACTTGTTCGATTGCTCCCTATTATCTCTTCCTTTTTTTGGCATCTGTTTATTTAACTATTTCTGTTTGGAGTGTTTCAGGTTGAGTCGTTGAGAGGGCTTTCACGATGTGCTTAATGTTTTATTTTATCAATTATTCTTCTGCAGGGTACCCTAGTGAGATAATGATGTGCTATTTAATTTTATTTCTCTTAATTGCAGATCATTATCAAGATGTCAGCTGCAAATGGAGTAAGGCGTGTTTGGGTTGGTCAGAATGGATTACTTTCAACCCCTGCTGTGTCAGCCGTAATTCGTGAAAGGGTTGGGGTAGATGTAAGTTGTTTTGCTTTGGTAAGCTAGTCCTTAATTCTTCAATGATAGTTGCACTGACAGGTATAATGGTTTGTGCCTTTGAACTTGAATGTCAGGGATCAAAAGCAACAGGAGCATTTATATTGACAGCAAGTCACAATCCAGGTGGTCCACATGAGGTATGCCATAACATCTTTTTTGTTGGCACTTCCATTCATATTGGCGTCTGAGTGCTGCCTCATTGTACTTCCTGATTTCCTGATGAAATGTAAGGGGACATAATCCCTCCCTAACGTGGAAGGAATAGAAGGATAGCAATTCATTGTTAGGAGAACTGGTGATTGTTTTATTTCCAACGTAAAAATAGGATAGCCACAACTGAAATCATTATCAAATTAACTGATTATCTAGGCATGTCGTGTAATTTTAACCTTTTTCTTGTTTATATTAATTGCAGGATTTTGGTATCAAATATAACATGGAAAATGGTGGACCTGCTCCTGAAGGAATCACCGATAAGATTTATGAGAATACAAAAACTATCAAAGAGTACTTAATTGCTGATCTACCTAATGTAATTCCTGCATCCTGTGCCTTCTTTCTTTTATTTCCCCAAAGTACTAAAATTGAATTGTCGAACGTATACCCTTAGTACATCAATCGAATCATCAATTTGTCATTTTTTAAAATGTTTGTATTTGAGTACTCTCTTCACTGTCCAGGTTGATATTTCTGCAATTGGTGTGAGTAATTTTTCTGGTCCTGAGGGCCAATTTGATGTGGATGTCTTCGACTCGGCAAGTGATTATGTGAAATTGATGAAGTAAGTTGCTCTCTGAAATGTCCATGGTATCTCCAGATGTACTTGTGTGAAGTTTAGACATGATAATATTACTTTCTCAAACAAATGCATATCCGTCTATAACTTTCATTTTTGTTGGAGATAATTAATGTGGTAAACTGGAGTTGAAAGGAAAATAATTAATAGTAGAATATGGCTATAGTTCTTTTATGTCTCTCACTAATTCCTTTCAATTTTTATTTAATTATATTTAAATTTTGATTATTTGTAGTGCTCTTAAAATGTTTTTAAATTAGAAATTTTATTATCTTACTTATATTACCCAAAATATATGGGAATTAATTATCACATTGTTGTTTTCTTTTTTTTCTTTTTAGAAGCAATCATCACATTTACTATTAGTTCACATCCTGAAGTATAAAAATTAATTTTGGATTAAATCAAAATTTATCTTTAATTGAAAAAGATTCTTATCCTGTGGTGTCTTAAAAGATATCCTTTTGCTTTAAGCTGTATCTGGAAGTGGTATTTTATTGTTTCTTTATAATAAATGGTTAAAGGACTATTTGTATTATTATTGTTATAATAAATTTTGCAGTTTGACTACTTACAATGTTCGCTCAGCTGTTGATTTCCTACTAATATCTTTTGACAGGTCTATATTTGATTTCGAGTCTATAAGGAAGCTGCTTTCATCTCCAAAATTCTCATTTTGGTATGTAGGTGACTTGCTTTTGGCAACTCGTGTAGAATGGTTTGCTCTGATATGCTATTAATATTCATTTGATAATCTCTATTGTGCCTGTTTGAAGTTATGATGCATTACATGGAGTTGCTGGGGCTTATGCAAAGCGTATTTTTGTGGAGGAGCTTGGAGCACCAGAGAGTTCATTGTTGAACTGTGTACCTAAGGTTCTGCTAATTTTTTTTATGAGGGAGATTTACAATTTGGTCCCTGAGTTTTATGCTAACTTACAAAATGATCCCTGCATTTTGAAAACCTACAAAAGGTCCCTAACCTTTTTATCCGTTATTCATTTAGTTCATTCTGTTAGTTTTTTCCTTTAGTTTGGTTAGAAAATTTTCATTTTGGTACTCCAACTAACAAAAATATGCAATTTAATCCTAATTCTATTTCATTTGTTTAAAAAAATTTATTTAATTTATTTTAATCATATTTAAATAATTTTTATAATTTAAATTAAACATTTAATAAAATATAATATATTTTATTTTTAAATTAACAAATTTTAATTTATAATTAATTTAATTTATTAAATAAAAATAATTTTAAATTCTATAAGTTTTTTCCCTTACAAAAGATATTAGTAGGAAAATTAATATTTAAAAAAATCATTTAAACTAAAACACCAAAAATTAGATAAAAGCATATAGAAAAGGTTTTAATATAATTATAGTGATGGATGATGGTAGAGTCAATGATTTTGAAGTAACAATACCTCATTCTTCTTCAATGGAGTTGCAATAAGTTACAAAACCATTTTCGTTTCTTAAAATGATCTCTGGGATACTTAATCTAAGTTCCGATTCAAGTTTTCTTGTGATAGTAATTGACACTTTCTTTCAATTTTCAGCTCTAACCTAGTAACATATTCTGTTGCTTAATATATTTTCAGTTGTAATTAAAAATTTTTTTTGAAAAAACATTTTGGAATTTAAAATTATTTTGTATTGAATAAATTAAATTAATTATACATTAAAATTTATTAAATTTAAAAATAAAAATATATTATATTTTATTTAAATGGTTTATTTAAAATATTAAAACTAATTAAATATGATTAAAATAAATTAAATAAATGTTTTTATACAAATTTAATAGAATTAGGACTAAATTGCATATTTTTGGTAAGTTGGAGCACCAAAATGAAAATTTTCTAACCAAACTAACAGAAAAAACTAACATTACTGTAACTAGTGCTGTCACTATTACCCCCAAAATGGGTGTTTTTATCTGTATTGTTTAGAATTTGATCTTCGCTTATACTGGTATTTTCAAGAGGACTCGAGCTATCCATTGACTTATCCTACACCTGTATACTAATTCCAATTCCACATTGGATAAGATCCAATGGAACCACCGTTGAATGTATAACGGACAAAAAGGTTAAGTTCCTTTTTGTAGGTTTTCAAAAACGCAGGGACCATTTTGTAAGTTAGCGTAAAACTCAGGAACCAAGTTGTAAATCTCCCTTTTATGATCTAGTATTATTAATGAGCTCCATTTTGCATTATAAAGATTATTTATCTGAGTTCCTTCTGCTTGGCTGATGCAAACAGGAGGACTTTGGAGGAGGTCATCCAGATCCCAATCTTACTTATGCAAAAGAGTTGGTTGCTCGTATGGGATTGGGCAAATCAAACTCTGAAGTTGAACCACCAGAATTTGGTGCTGCTGCTGATGGTGATGCAGATCGTAACATGGTCCTAGGTAAAAGGTAGCCTCCTCTTGCTTGCAAGTGACAAAATTTGTTTTATTCCTAAACATCACATTAACTTGCTTTACTTCTTTTAGGTTCTTTGTCACTCCATCAGATTCTGTTGCAATTATTGCTGCCAATGCAGTTGAAGCCATACCTTATTTCTCTTCTGGATTAAAGGGGGTTGCCAGGTACACTTAGCTACATTTTCATATTGTTGTTGGCTGGCTCCTTGTAGGATCCAAATATATGCAACCCTGTAATTTTCCTTTTATGTTTGATGGCAATTTTTCATGTGAAATGCTGAGAGATAAATAAATATCTTGCTTAACATTCCGAGACTCTAAAACGTTCTTACTTTAGCCGAAGTTGTTAGAAGTCTGCAATTGAAGCCATAGCTAGACAATGTTTTGCTAATATTAGTATTCTGAGACAGCAAGTGTGTTTCATTTTGTTTGCTTTGCAGAAGCTATCAACAAGATGAGACTAATGAAAAATAGTTGATTACTTTGGACTAGTATTTGCTGGTTGAGTGCCTGCCACATAGTGCAGAAGAAGTGGCATCTTGAATTTAATACTAAAATATAAGTTTCTAAAATACAGGGGAATTTTCTTTTTCTTTTGGAGTGGGGTTGGGTTCGCTAAATTTTCTGTGAGTCTGTGCAAAGTTCTCTCTTGTTTAAAGTGGAAACCAGCTGCAATCGATTGCTTGAGTTATTAAATAACTTCCTGCTTCCAATCCATGTATGAAACTCTATATATAAACAATTTTATCTCAGATTATTGTCATTTTTTTAATTAACAAATCTAAAAATTTGTGCACCTTGTTTTAACATTTGTCTGATATATTACCTCTCCCAGTCTCACCTCACACTTCTGCCACCGATTTTATTTCTTTCTGAAGTTTTAGAATGATACTCTATTTTGTACATGTAGGAGCATGCCAACATCAGCTGCCCTCGATGTTGTGGCCAAACATCTGAATTTGAAATTCTTTGAGGTATCATGTTGCATGTATTATTTTTTTAGTGTTTTTCCACTGGTGGTATTAATGTTCCAAGACATAATTTGGTTATTTACTGCTCAATGCCAGGTTCCCACTGGCTGGAAGTTTTTTGGTAACCTGATGGATGCAGGAATGTGTTCAGTTTGTGGGGAAGAAAGTTTTGGAACTGGTTAGTGCATGGTTTTATATGAACAGTAGAATTTCTTATTATTATAATTCTCGTGAATTTCTTAACATTTATATTTTGTTATATGACTTAGGCTCGGACCACATACGTGAAAAAGATGGAATTTGGGCAGTTCTGGCTTGGCTGTCCATACTTGCTTACAAAAACAAGGACAACCTCAATAGTGGAAAGCTTGTGACTGTAGAAGATATAGTTCGCAACCATTGGGCTGCCTATGGCCGCCACTATTATACTCGATATGACTATGAGGTGCTATTTAGTTTTTTTCTTTTTCATTTTTTACCTTTTTATCTTAAAAAAGAAAAAAAAGAAAAGAATTTCTAGTTGCTGTAAGTCTTGGATTATATAATTTAACTGGTTTAAATTTCTTGAAGAATGTTGATGCAAGTGCAGCAAAGGAACTAATGGCACACTTGGTTAAGCTGCAATCTTCCCTTGGTGAAGTTAATGAGTATGTGTTATGTGCTACTTTAAAACTCCTTTGTGCATACAAAAAGTGTCTTCACCCCTTCCTTTGGAGGAATAACACAACTGTGATTTAATTCCCTTGAATTTACATAAATGTTCTACTTGGCTTCTTAATTCCTCCTTTATACTTTGCTTTTGTTAATTCAGTAATTGTTAGTTCTACTGCGGCTGCCAGAGGTTAAGATTTATGAGTTTTAGTTACAGCACCAAAATTATACTGTCATTTATTTTTCAGTCACCCTTCGTAATCCTACAATGCAATGGTTTCAAGACTGGATTGCTTCAGCAGTAAATTACTTGAATTATTGATTTGCATTAAGTTAGCAGTAGAAAGTGTGTTAAAAAAAAAGAGTTTTGAGTGTGATTAGTGACGATTCTGAAGCCAATTTGAATGCATTTGCTTTGAAATAGGTTGATATGTTTTGCAATTCTGGTGTCTAACTTATTCTTATTAAATTATTGTTCATGTCCAATGTTTATTATTAATGTTGCATAAACCCTTCGTTGTCGGTTATGCCTCTGATATTGTTTTTCTGTAGTGAATGTAATTATTATTTTTCCTTCAAACAGGATTGTGAAGGGGGCAAGACCAGATGTGTCAAAGGTTGTTCATGGGGATGAATTTGAGTACAAAGACCCTGTTGATGGTTCAGTCTCTAGCCACCAGGGTATTCGATATCTGTTTGAGGACGGTTCTCGATTGGTAAGTAGTCTGTCCCTCCTAGTTGTGAATAATTTCAGCTAGCCTTTTGAAATTAGCCATTTTAAATTTATAGAACCTGTGTAAAATTGAATTTAACTTTTGGACTAGTAATGCTGAAAATTATTGAATATTTTGGAGATTGTTTAATTGTGCAAGTAAATATTCTACTGCAAAGGTTTCAATGTCAGTGGATAGGATACCTCACTTACTGAAATCTTCTGTACAAATATGCAGGTTTTCCGCCTCTCGGGAACTGGATCAGAAGGTGCAACCATCCGTCTCTACATTGAGCAGTACGAAAAGGATTCATCAAAAACCGGAAGAGATTCTCAGGAAGCACTTGCTCCTCTTGTAAGCTAAAAGAAATAATCCAACATAATTATTTATAATTCCATCTCACAAATTAGGCTGATTTGTCTATGCTGGTCTTTCCAGGTGGATGTTGCCCTCAAACTTTCTAAGATGCAAGAATTCACAGGCCGATCTGCACCAACTGTTATTACATAAACGTTTGCTGCTACATGCAAAACCCAGATTAAAATGCCCTCCAAAATATTAAATTATATCTAAACGCTATGTTGTGGTATTCTGAAACTAAGTTTCGAGTGGTTGGTCCCTTGTGTATCCCTTCTAGTACTTTGTTATGTTTTCTACATCATAGTACTTACAGAGGTACATTTTTATGCTTTCTACTTCATACTACTTACAGAGGTTGTTTGTGTCAGAAAACAAACTCACCTAAATTTTTGATGTGCAAAATAATATAAAATACCTGGCATTAGATGCCATCTTGCGGGAGCTCTGTATTCCTTCAATTGGAATTTTTTATTTTCCTGGACTTATTTTATGAATATACAAGTGGCGATTGATTGATGGTTTCAGGACAAAGAATTGTTTTTTCAGAAGAGTTGGCTTTTAGATATTACAGCAAACTGCCAACTAATGCAAATTTTTCTTCGTTTACTTTCGGTGTCAATGTGATACCCTTTCTTTCTCATAAACATAAAGTTTCAGATTTTATTACAACCTTTTCTTCTGCAAACCTTTTTCCTTCTAAATTCGTGTGACTTTGGAGTCAAAAGTCAAACACGAGTGATATTTCATCAGTAAAGGCTCAGCAACAGTTAAATTGAAAACAAAAAAAGAAAGGTAATAAAGGTCAGCCAGTTGGAGAAAGTAACGTGTGCTGTAAATGCTTGTCCATTTCTATTGCCGCTATATAGTACTCGATTTCAAGTGGTCTCGAAATTACATTTTATGTATTTTTTATTTATTTTTAAATTATTTGTTGGATTGTTTGAATAGAGAGGTTGGAGGTAAGAGGCAGCGAGTACTCTGCTTTTGATCTCTGGCATCTAATATAGATAATTTAATGGATCTTTTTTCGGGAAAAAAAGTCTGGATGTAGAAATTGAGAGTTCATAAATTCTGTTCTTTATTTGCGTTCCTCATAGATAGATGTCGTGAAATATGTGCTACAACTTGAATTTTCTAGAAACTTAATTTTTAAAAATATTAGTATAAGTCTATGTACTAACAAAAAATTATATACAAGCTCAATTTTTTTAGGAGTCTAATGGAACGTGTTTATTAAACAAATGATTGGTGCATGAGTCGGGTTTTTTTCCGTAAAACCCTAAAAATATGAAATCCCAATTATATTTTATTGGTTGCAAACCAAATTTCTGCTTTTCTTGTCTTCTTTCATTTAATAATGGAGCAAAAGACCGAAACTTGTATGAAATCAGTGTATTTGTGAGAATGAAATAGAGATAGAGGTTTTTTGCTGGAAGATTGCTTCATAAATGTGTTGAGATTGATGTAAGTGTAGGGTTTTCTCTTCAGATTTTACTTTTTTGGTTTGTTGATAGTTTTACATTTGGTTTATAGGAAGATGTTCGTAACTTCTTTGCTTGCCATGATGAGATAAACCACAACTGGTATTCCCTGCCTGCAAATGGAGAAAGACCAAGACCAAAAGAAAATTGATGAATTTTTTTGGATTAAAGAAGAGCTGGGGCGCTTGAAAAGAAAAGTGAACAAAGTGATAACTGCTGATTATAGAGTTACTCCATGGGATAGATGAAATTGGTTGACAGCTTGAAATGCTGAAGCAAGATAAGGAAGATGCTACTGGGGTTAATCTGAAGTTGGAAAATATTATAGAAAATATTCTACCATTATCTTTACCTTTTGCTATATATTTGATATTATGGAAAATCTCCTATAATTACTATATATTTATTTGTTAAGAATATCAATTGTAATTATTATTAGATATGTGATAGGTTTTTATTTAGGAAATTAGTTTGTCTTGTATAAATAGTTGTATTGAGCTCAATGAAAAACACACACTTTCAAATAATATTTTCTCTTCTTTATTTTAGATGGTATCAGAGCGTTACAGCTCTTGAACGCCTTTCAACCTCTCTTCATCATCCTTCCGCCATGACAAAACTCACTACAACTCTAAAAGATTCTAAACAACCTAATTCTGATCCTTCACATCCCTATTTTGTCCATCATTCAGACCAACCAGATCACTTGCTCGTCCCAGTAAAATTAAATGGTGCCAATTACAATTCATGGAGCAAATCCATGATTCATGCACTCACTGCCAAAAACAAAATTGGCTTCATTGATGGCTCAATTGAAGCTCCATCGAGTTTGCATCATGGAACCAATGCAATAGCATGATCTTATCATGGTTGACACATTCGGTGGAGTCGAATCTGGCCGAAGGTATTGTCCACGCAAAAACAGTGTACCAGGTGTGGAAAGATCTTCGAGATCAGTTTTCTTATAAGAACGCCCCTGCAATTTTCCAGGTACAAAAATCTATCGCCACAAATTCACAAGGAACCATGTCTGTATCATACTATTTCAAACTAAAGGCGCTGTGGGATGAGCTTAACACTTATCGCACCCCAATCGCCTGTAATCAGACAACAGCCCATATAGAACAACTTCAAGAAGACAGGTTAATATTTTTTATGGGCTTGCATGAATCATACAAAGCAGTAGGATCTAATATTCTTATGATGACTTCATTGCCTAATGTGCGACAAGCATATTCATTAATTATACAGGAAGAGACACAGAAACAATTGTCATCAGATTCTACTGAAAATTTTAGCATTGCCGCAGCTGTTCAAAATAATAAAGGGACATATTCGAAAAATTCTATGTCCTGTGATCATTGCCATAGAACTAGTCATACTATTAATGAATGTCGCACTTTGAAATATTATTGCAAATTTTCAGATAAACATGGTCATGCTGAGGATCGTTGCAGATTGAAAAATAAAAGGCTGGTAATCCTAGTCAACTTCGCGGGCAACGAAATAATGGAGAGGGTCCTCCCCAAACTAATTTGTCAGAGATTACACAAGAAGGAGAGGACAAATGTTCAACAAATTTCCATGGATTTTCAGCAGATTACTTGAAGCAGATTGCGCAAGCCTTAGCTTCTGTGAATCAGGGAGCATCTACTGGTAACAAAGATGTATATGATAACGTAACAGGTTTGTTTTCGACATCTAAAGTTTACACCAATTCAGTCATGCCTAGCCCTTGGATTTTAGACAGTGGTGCTACTAATCACATGTCTTCAAAACCCGAACAGTTCATGCAATCACATACACCCACTGTTGATTTTGTTTATTTACCAAATGGATTTACATCACCAATAACAAAAACTGGAACCATAAAATTTAGATATAACCTTGAAAAATGTTCTGTGTGTCCCATCATTCAAATTAAATTTGATGTCAGCAAGTAAGTTAACTAAAGACCTGAATTGCCGTATTATTCTTCTACCTGATTATTGTATTTTGCAGGACTTGACATCGGGGAAGACGATTGGCTTGGGTAAACAACATGGGGGACTCTATCACATGGTGTCTTCCTCTGTCCATTCTTTTCAAGCTCCCATATCCTCTAATCTTTGGCATATGCGCCTAGGACATTTATTTTCATCATGTCTAAAACTAGTTTGTCCTCTATTGCCTTTAAATGAAAATTCTGCTGTTTTTTACAACAAATGTAATGTCTGCCCATTGGCTAAGCAGACACGAAAACCTTTTCCAAACAGCTCTATTACAACTAAACTTCCTTTTGATTTATTGCATTGTGATGTATGGGGACCTCACAAAGTTCCTACATGTACAAGAGCACGTTTTTTTCTAACAATTATCGATAATTTTACAAGATGCACCTGGATTTTTTTGATGCATTCTAAGTCAGAAACAACCCATTTGTTAACAAAATTTATCAATTTCGTTCGTACTCAGTTTAACAAATCTATTAAAATTATTCGTACCGACAATGGAACAGAATTTCATCCTCTCAAAAATTTTCTTCATCATCATGGTATTGAATTACAAAAAACATGTGTCTACACACCTTAACAAAATGGTGTAGTAGAACGAAAACATCGTCACATTCTCAACGTTGCTCGATCTCTATTTTTTCAGACACATGTACCTTTAGAATTTTGGGGATTGTGTTCTTACGGCGGTTTATATAATTAATTATCTTCCAATACCCATTTATCCAACAAATCTCCCTACGAAATGCTATATCACAAACCACAATCTTTTCAGCATTTCAAAGTTTTTTGTTGCCAATGTTATGCAACTAATGTTCATCCTAAACAAAAATTTGATCCTCGTGCCACTTATTGCATTTTGTAGGATATCCAAGTGGACAAAAGGGCTACAAATTATATGATTTAATTAACAAAACATATTTTGTTAGTCGAGATGTTCAATTCTTCGAAAATGTTTTTCCTTTCTCTCAAGAGATTTCTCGAACATGTTTGGATTCAGCCCGGCCACATATCATTACCGAAAATTCTCCAATACAATTATTACATATTATGGAATCAGAAAATAATGATTCTTTTGATCGTCAGCCTATTAACTCGGTTGATAACACATCATCATCCCCTCCAAATCATCAACCCATTACTCCTATAGACAGCTCAATGTCACCTACCATATCTATCCATCCAAATCCAGAAAATTCCACATCCTTAGATTCTTTTTCTTCTTCATCCAATCTTAGTCCAGGTGCCTCTACTCCATCTCAATCCACTTCAGCTCTTCTTGCTGCTTCAGATAATCTTCAACCCACTCGACAGTCTACACGCATCAAACAACTCGTTGGCATCAAGATTACCTCATGTTACCCGATGCTAACAATGCTTCCTTAGGTTCAAGTTCTACGCAGAATACAAGGTATCCTATTACCAATTACATTTCTTTGTCTAAATTTTCTTCTAAACATAATGTTTTTTTAGCCCACCTAACCACGCAGGTAGAACCTAAATCCTATGACCAAGTCGTCATTCATCCTCATTGGTGTCAAGCTATGGATGTTGAATTACAAGCCTTGGAACATAACCATACTTGGAGTCTTGTTTCTCTCCCTGCAGGTCACAAACCCATTGGGTGTCGGTGAGTATACAAAATAAAATATAAATCCGATGGAACTATTGAACGCTACAAAGCGCATCTTGTCGCCAAAGGGTACACATAAGTTGAAGGAATTGATTATAGAGAAAATTTTTCTCCCACAACAAAATTGACTACACTCCGTTGCCTGCTTACCATTGCGGCTGCCCGAGGATGGTTCACACACCAAATTAATGTTCAAAATGCCTTTTTACATGGCGACTTGCATGAGGTGGTGTATATGACTCCCTCCACCAGGTCTCCGTCGACAGGGGGAGCATACAGTTTGTCGGCTACACAAGTCACTTTACAGGCTCAAACAAGCTTCACGGAATCGGTCCCCCACTTTTTCCATAGCCATTCAACAAGCTGGTTATACACAGTCCAAAGCTGATTACAGTTTATTCACAAAAGCTCAAGGTACTTCTTTCACTGCAGTACTTCTATATGTTGACGACATTTTATTGATAGGGAATAATCTTCAAGAATTGTGTCAACTCAAGGAGACATTGCTCAACAAATTTCTTATTAAAGATCTGGGTACCTTGAAATATTTCTTGGTCATTGAGTTTTCACGTTCACAACAGGGCATTTTTATGTCACAGCGTAAATATATGCTAAATATTTTGCAAGATGCAGGTTTATTAGGGGTCAAGCCCGAAACTTTTCCTATGGAACAACAGTCACATTAAACTTCAGATGACGGACAACTTTTGCATAATCCCACAAAATATAGAAGGCCCGTGGGGCGCTTAATTTATTTAACGGTTACACACCCCGACATTATTTATGCAGTACGAACCCTTAGCCAATTTATGGGGGAGCCACAACTTCTACATTGGAACGCAACATTATGTCTTTTGCGATATATTGAATGTACTCTAGGACAAGACTTGCTATTACCTTCCACAAATAGCTTGGGCATATTGTGATTCAGATTGGGCTAAATGTCGTATGACTCGACGTTCCATTTCAGGGTATTGTGTCTTTTTGGGTTCTTCACTGATATCATGATAATCAAAGAAGCAGGCAAATGTTTCTAGATCATCTGTGAAAGCAGAATATAGAGCAATGGCAAATGCATGTTTGGAGGTTACTTGGCTGAATTAGTTACTATATGATTTGGGGGTTAGACGTACAAAATCGGTGAAGTTGTTTTGCGATAATTAAGCGGCTTTACATATTGCAGCTAATCCGGTTTTCCATGAGCGTACAAAGCATATAGAAATTGATTATCATATTGTACGAGAAAAATTGCAATCCGGTCTCATTCAGCCATGTTTTGACCCAAATACAATTAGCGGATCTCTTCACAAAAGTTTTGGGACAAGACCAGTTTATACATTTGAAGACCAAGTTGGGAGTTAAGAATCTACACTCGCCAACTTGAGGGGGAGTATTATGGAAAATATTCTACAATTATCTTTACCTTGATTTGCTATATATTTGATATTATGAAAAATATCCTATAATTATCTTTACCTTGATTTACTATATATTTATTTGTTAAGAATATCAATTGTAATTATTATTAGATATGTGATAGGTTTTTATTTAGGAAATTAGTTTGACTTTTTTATATAAATAGTTGTATTGAGATCAATGAGAAACACACACCTTCAGATAATATTTTCTCTTCTTTATTTTAGAGAAAATTTAGGCAAATTTGTGTTTGGGTTTGTGGTTGTGGTTAGTATAGGTTTAGCAATATGTAAGAAGACTTAGGAATTTATGTCAAATGCAAATGCACCTATAGTTTGACGGTTTGATAGTTTTTTTTGCCAAATGCAAATTCACTTGTATATACAAGTTATAAATGACTCACTTTCAAAAATTAAATAAACAAGTTATAAATGGCTATTGTAAACATCAAAATGACAAAAAAATATTTTTCATATTTGTATCCCAAAATGGACTTACATAAGCTGTTTATAACAAAAATAGTGCAAGAAATGCACTTATGTTAGCTGTTTGGAACAAAATAGGTTTAGTAGTCAATGTTCACATTGAAACTAATAAAAAAGTAAGCATCACAATTTCATTTTTTTACAACCAAAAAAGTATAAAATCTTAGAACTACTGTCTTCTTGATGTTGAAGGTGCATTTTCCTCTATTTTTCTTAAAATAGCTCATTGACACTCACAACTCTCTATGATGTCCTCCCCATTATACCAAGGGATGCCTTTCCAATGCTTGGCTAGGCAAGACAAAATCAAGAAATAACATAAACATCACAAATATGACATCACTCAATTTGGCAAACTCACAAAGAATACAATAGCATCACATTCAAAATAATAAAACAGTAGTTTCCAAACCATCACAATCATAAACAAGTACTTACATTGTGATTCACAGTAATTGTAGAACATTGTGATGCATTAGAACCTAGTTGGACACTCTGAGATTGGATTGCTGCTTTAAATCTGTTCTGAGCATGAACCTGTTGCTGGGAATTTTAGGTGGGAAAATGTCCAATGCTAGGGTCCAATGAGTTACCAATGTCCTTGTGTGGTTCTATAGAAGGAGTGTAAGAACTACACTTTCTAATATTGGGTTGCTTCCTTTTTCTGTTCTGTTTTGATGAGGGCTGCAACAAAAATTAAAAACATTCAGAAAGTCTTATCAATTAAAAACAAATTAAACTAAAATAATAAATACTGATGTTGCGCTTGCTGCTTTTACATTTGGAGCAGTGCATAATTCTCCTAACCCTTGACATTTTAGTATTTCCTCTTTTTGGCTCCTCTACATCTCTCCGCCTTACTATTTGTCTCCTTCCTTATTTCTTCTTAACTTTTGGTGCATCAATTGGTTCTTCTATGCAATCAAACCTAAACAGAATTGAGAAATTCTAGAAGTTGTATCAAAGTGGGGATGGGTGTCATACCTTCTATTGGCCTGTTGGGAATCCTATGACTGATGTGGATGTGGAGGTTGAGTTTGATGAATTGGTGGAGGTGCAGTTTAACAAACTGGTGAAGGTGGAGATGGAATTAAATTTGGACAAACTGGTGTTTCAGTTTAATAAACATATTTTTTACCTATTATCAAACTATAAGTCAATACCATATCCCCATCCCTTACCACTTTAAAATAAGTCATACTATTAGCAGTTTTAAAGGTATGATTCACTACCACAAAAGTTTGAGCATAAAAAAAATGGCTCATTGTCATTTGGGGGATTAACTATCCTTTCTGATCTATAAAGAAAATGTCCTCATTCTCGTTTTTAAGTTGAGTAACTCACCTATTAATTATCTTATACTCAGTAACTAACATAAATAACCTAGACTCTCTATCCTGATAATACACTCCATGTATGGAAGTATAGCCAGTTTTTTTAATGTAGTACATTATGTTTGAATAAGAAAACAAGTTCACTCAAAATTACTTTAATTTGTCATCTACATAGTTAAAATTAGGCTTAATCCTAAATTTACCCATGAGAAAGACTAAAGTCAACCTTAACAAAAAACATAAATTACTACAAACAAACTCGGTTCATTCATAAAATTTGGTAACATGTAATGCACTCACATTATTCAAATTTTACCAAAATACATCACAAACCCTAACAGTACCATGCACATTTAGAGCTTCTATGACTTTATTGCCCATTTTAGATTTTATTCTCAACACGTCACAAATTTTTTATTCCAATTTCAATTTCTAAACCCACAATAGTAGCATACAAACAACAATTTCAATTTTTTTATTCAAAGTATATAAAAATGCCTGTGACAAATGATTCCCCACAAAGACCACCACTTTCAATTGCTTCAACCACCAATTGTTGCTTTCTTAATGTTTGGATTTACACCTTTTTCGACCATTAATCTTGAGATTCAATGTATTTCTATTGTATTTCCCCCCTTTTCTCTCTACCTAACTGAGCTTTATGTCCCAAATCAGTTTTTTATTCAATTGGTAGGGTTCTCTCGCAAAACGTTACCGTTTTACTTTATTAAAAGATCCATTAAAATGTCAAAATATCATTTTATGTGATGACTTAGTGTTTAAAAATCCGCTCCATTAGCTGTGTTAAATAAGGGGTTCCTATTTTTCACAAACAAAATTTAGAAGGCTTAATAATGTGATTAGTGGTAGGAATAGTTTTAAGTTAAAAATTTGTACAGTACAGATATTCATAATGGCTTTGGCCGTAAGAATATCCAATATACAACAGATGATATAATTGAACAGGCGGCTTGCTTGCTTGCATTGTCGAGACACTAAATAATAAATATGTTTACGCTTTAATGGTCACGTCTGGCTGATATACATCTTTTGCTTCTGTCTCATTTAATTCGTGAATTATGCTCTTGTCATCTCAGCAATTGGATAAGAATAATGGACTAACGGAGGATCATATTGGTATTAATTAATCAGAATTGTTGCTCTTGCTTTCAGTTAAGCAGTCCCACTGTCCCATTGAAAAGACAATTTTGGATTGAAATGTAGTTTTTTCAGAATATATATTTTCTATTCCAACTATGAAGAATCATTCTTTATAGCTTATAAAAATATTGAACGGATTATGAAAACTGAAATTTTCTATTAGCGATAGATCTTTAAATAATTGACCGAATGGAGAAATTTGGGTTGAAGGGTTATTCTCTTAATTAATAAGTCTGTAAGAGTATCTAAATTTAAATTAATGCGAAGTGATTAAATGTTTGGAAACCATAAATTAAAAATAATTATTAGCTGACTCGTTAGTTAGCTAAACAACCAACATTCAAAAAGTTTGATTTTTTAGCAAGAAGTTAAGCTCTTTTGCTTTGTTAATCCTAAATAGGACTCCTGTTTTGTTCTTCATCCGTTATTGATAATTTTTCAGCTTTTTTTTAAAAAAAAAAAAAAAACTAAATATTTGTATACACCACTAATATGATTTACGGGTACAAAGTAAATAATACTTAAACTCTAATTATATTTGCACGCCTTACATTAGGTTGTTCCTAAAAAAGCTTTTCAAAAGCAATATTTTTGCAAATAATTACAAAATTAAAACAAATCCACAAAATAAATATGAACAAGGAGAAAAAAACATAATTATTTAAATGAAAATTAATCAACACAACTTATTATATCCTTCGTATTTAACATATATTACAACTTGATTACTTGTATATATTAATTGCCACTTGTAACCAATATATCTACAAACACAAAACTTCACAATTTCAACAACTTGGTCAAGTCACTATCTTCATTACACTTAAACAAATTAAGACCAATCCAAACCTCTACTTTTCTTTTTTCCTTTATTGCTTTTCAACCTTTACCTTCCTTTCCAAGTAATCACCTATTATAAACCAGCCTCGAAAGGAACTCCCGTAGCCGGAATCCAAGAATCTCCGGCCAAAAAGTTGCTCACGGTATATTTTGTGGCATCAGTAACTTTTGTAAGAACATGATATCCAGGCCAGTTAACTCTACTTCCAGTACTTCCTCCACTCCCACTGTTCATATACTCCGCATAATAAAGAGTGCTCAAAGCAAAATTACCACTCCATGGTAACCAACCCGATGGGTCAATTAAACCGTCAATATTACTCTTCATAATTACAGTTCTTGAATATTTTTGCCACGGTCGACCCAAATAACTCTTACATGAACCTTGAACTGGTCTAAGATCCGAATCACCCAGTATTCGTGAGTTATGGATAATTATTCCCGTATTTTCGTTCGGATCTGTTCTTCCTTGGGCTGTGACAGTGTTCTTTTGGCCACTCATTGGTTTTCTAATAAAAATGTTACAGTTTTGTAAAACAACAACGGCATCGCCAAAAATGAAATCTACTGTGCCGAATATGTCGCAGTCGCGATAGAATTGTCGTTGGGAGTATACGTACAAGGTGTCTTGATATCCAATAAAGCTGCAACTGTAGAAAACTGAGAAATCGGAACCTGACCGTAGAGCTACTGCTTGGTGCTTTTGCGGGCCGGCTGAGTTCTCGAATGTCATGTCTTTTGCTATAAATCTCTCACCGGTGACAGCTGCATATATATATATACACATATTTACTTAATTTCTTTGTGAGTATTTATTAAATTAAATATAATATATAGTTATATATAATCTCCCTTCTTTCTCAAATAAATATTCTAAATAAGTTTTAAAAATAAATTTCTAAATAATTCTCACCTCTACAAATTTTACAAATAACAAATATTTTGTTATTCTGTCGATTTATAAGTTTCAGTGTTTAGAAATTAGACGGTTAAATAAAAAAAATAATATATGAAAATTATTTGTAATTTACTATGATGATATTAATTTTTAAAAGAGATGTAGTAAACAAGAGAAACTTATTTAAAAACGAAAAAGATGTTTTCTAGTACAATTTTTCAATAATATTTTCTTACCAAGGTGGACTTTAATCAATTAGTGCTCTCTAATGATGAGATTAATATGTACGAGTCAATTGTGTTATATATTGTGATTGACTAAGATGTTTATGTCCGTCTCCAAGGATTGAGAGCGAGACCATAATTAATTTTCCAATAATAATAATAATAATAATAATAATAATAATTAAGAAAATTTTAGTAAAAAAAAAAAAAAAACTCTTACCGAAAGTGGCAGAACGAAAAGTAGTAGAACCATCTTGATTATTTCTATTACCAGTAACAATGGTAGAACCAATTCCGTCTCCAATTAACATTAAATTCTTCATTGATTTTTTAATCTCAACGTTCTCTTTATAGACACCCTTTTTCACATGTATAACAAATCTCTTATTGCCGCTCCTTTTTTTAGATGATGCAGCCACAGCTTCTCCTATTGTCTTGTAATCACCTGACCCATCTTGTGCTACCACAACATCAGCCGTGGGCGTCCGAGACTGTAGAAGTTTCCGGTCTCTCGCCGAAACCCACCAAGGGAATCCTCCTCCGTCATGCAATAATCTCCGGCCACCGCCACCAGCGTTATATAAAGGAGAATAAGTAGCCTTATTAATAGCAAGTGAATTGGTAAGTAACTTTGAGAAGTTACTTAACACATATGGTAATAACAAATAGTCTAAATAATAATTAGAAGACAAATTAAATTCAGTAAAACCATTTTGGCATGTTTGGTGATTAGCAATGGCTGCACTAAGCCAAGTTTGAGAGTCTACGGGATTTTTATTATTACTATTTCTAGAAACAAACAATGATCTATTAAGGTGATCAATTGTATCCTCATATAGCTCTACACAATCTGCCCATGCCAATTTAGCTTTTTTATCAAACGAATTGTTCATTTCCATTGATGAAATCACTTGATGAGCTTCAATAGCTTGATTCATCGTGGCTAAAAGGGATTGATCGCGAAATTCGAATGGAGTTTGAGATATTTCGGTTTGTAGGAAATTTGTGGTCATGAAATGGTTGCATGTTTCAGGATATGGGGTTTCGGTACATGATGTTATAAGGGTTGTTCCATGGATAAACTTTGAGGAACAAAGCAGGAAATAAAGAAAGAAAATAAATTTAAAGATGTTATCCATGTAGTAGAAGAAATTGAAAGGCTTCAAAGAGAATAATGAAATGCTTTCTTTCTTTCTAGTTTGAAAAAACAAAGCTTGCTTCTGTCTAGAGAAGGGTTGCATGTGTATTTATAGGCAAAAATGTGGAAGTTCCTGTTGTTATATATGTTTTCATTTACAGAAATCAAGTAAAATAATTTTATTGGTAGATAGATGAGACAAAGATATTGGAAAGAGGTTATTTTTTAGGGGAAATTATAAATTCCTCTTTCTAATCGGAATTTAACCAGTTCTAATGTAAAGTAGTCAATGTGTATATACTTTTTACTAAACTATACAACATTTATATTTTTAAAAGAGTACTTTTTGTGCTCCTTAAAAAAAAAAAAAAGGTGTTTTTTGTAAGGGCACAAGTTACGTAGGTTTTATATTAAATTATTATCACAAACGCAATTGAACTAAGAATGCAAATCCTTCAAGTTTTTACTTAAAACGTCCTTATGCCCTTTCACATAGCTTAAGTAGGATGCTAATTTTTCTTGGACACATTTTTGGAGTCATAATAATTTAATAATTAACGTACTTTTGGGAGGCATGCATGAAAAATACTCTTCAAAATTGTTCATATATAAAAATGTAATCATCCCATAGTAAATTGGATTGTCTGCATTTTATTGTTTACAATTTACAATCAGAAATTTTAGAATGTTCCATGGACATAACATTTTCGTAAGGGTCAATATATTATATAAAACTACTACTAAATAATACCAAATCGGAAAATTCTTGCCTAGTTTATTTTGAAAATAAATCATGTAAAAGAAGGCTTTATTTTGAAAAGAAAAAAAATACTATTAAATGAAGCCTAGGGGTAATATTTCAGCATTTGATTTATATATAAGAAGAAAAGAGTAATACACTAAAAATAATACCTTGACTAATTTCATAGTATTGCTTTTGTTTTTTAGGTGAACTTACCTTTATGATTTTATTTCGTTTTTAACGTACTTTGATAATTTTATAGTACTAGAAAGAAGACCTTGACTAATTATATGAAATACTTCCAAAATGTATGCATCACCATGATTTTGAATAGTCTTTTCTTTCTATTATGAGAGGAAGATGAGTTTCAATAATAGATTATACATTAGATATAACATACAAATATTTTATTTATTTATTTTGACGATTTTATTGCGTACTTTAACTTGGTATACATTAATAGCTAGAGAGAAAGAAAATTATACTAAGTAGTATATATACTTATATACTCAAAATTAAAGGAATATTGGTGAAAACAAAAAATTACTATTAAATTAGTGTGAAATGAAAATAAATTTATTGTTTTAAGGTAATTAAAATACCTGCAAATGTCCAAATGTTAATGACTCATATTCACATGTTTTAGAGAGTGCATTAATTGAAAGGTAGGTGCAATTTTGTTAGGATATGGAAATTAGTTAAGCTATATATATTTATATAGAAATACAGGAACAGTAACTTTCCATGTGGAAAGGAAATAAAATGAAATAACTCGTGAAAGTTTTAGAGATGATTATGATTGAGATTTTCCTTTTTCATTTTAGTTTGAAAACTAATGGCCTTCATTTCAACCCTAATTATAGATTATCTACTTCTTCTATGAAGCCACGTTCCTTTTTTTTAAACAACTATTCTCTTTACAACTGTAAGGGAAACTCCATATTTATGTACACTATTTTTTATTTTATTTTATCAGTTTTTAATAGAATTTAGGAAAATTTAATTTATTTATTCTTTACTTAAAAAAGATGGGTGGTTTGATATTGTAATTGTGACAATAAGGGTAATTTGATTAGATAAGTGCCCATAAGTGGCCTAAATTACCCGCCTTAACAAACTTTCCCTGTGTATTACACAAAAAGTTGATAATATCAAATCAGTCACATGTATGATTGATTTGATTACAATTTGGGAGGGTGTTTGACTAGGATCAATGCCCAATTTAAAATTCTTCAGTATGAAGAACAATTTCATCAATTGCTCCAGTAGTATGTAATGTTGAGAACTTTATGAAAATATTTGAGTAATGGGAAAGAGAATTGTTGAAAAGCTCAAATGAGTTGCTGATGAAGGAGGGAGTTTCTATTTATACACATTTGCACCTATTATGTTAGCCAGACCCCTATTACAAAAATAATAATAATAAATCATCTGTCAGGTTGCTTGGATTTTGAACCACGTGTGGGTGCTTTTGAGCATTCATTGCAGGAGGTTGTGAACAGTTATGGTGGTTTCTTCAGATTTTAAAATCAATGAATCTAATTGGTGCATTGCAGGATATGGAGAGACTTGCATCCTGGAACCCATAATCAAATAAAGAAGAACCGACTCGAACCAATTAAAACCGAAACTAATGATTTGATTTGGAAAAAGGTTTCTCATTTAAAAAAAATGGGTCATTTGGTGCCAAGGAAGGTTCTGTGCAAGAACCTGGAATCCGTACTGCAGACCTTACTTCTTCTTCATATAAATCTTGCATTGGACTCAAAGCGTGTGCTACTCTTTTACCGGTGGTAATTTTTTGACAAAAGCTTATATGGGATGATGCTGACAGGAAAGCAACTATTCACACACCAACAAAAAACACTCTTCATTCTCTGTTACAATTTTCCAACATATTATTAAATTAAAAGTATATATACTATTATGTCAATTCATCATCATATTAAAACAGTTAAAAACTTTTCATATAAGAAATTCAAAATCTTGATAATTTTAATTTTTTTTTTTACTTTTATAAGTTTAATGTATAAGAAAAATTGAATGAAAAATTAGTAGTAAATTTTATTTTAATCCTTTTTCATTGATGACTAAAGAAAAATGATAATAAAAAATTATATTTTAATCCTTATAACTTATTAGTGACTTGAAAATAGACTAACAATAGCTAATTGTTACAAAATAAAACTTTGGTATTTTTTTTATTACAAATTGAAATTAAGTTAATTAAATATTATATTATCCAAATTAGAGTACTGCGGGCACAAATAAACAATGATTTATATGCAAGACTTATCTATAACTCTATAACTGGTGTATTATATTATATCAAATAAACAATTTAAAAAATAACTAACTATTGGCATGACAATAAAATATTAAAAAATTAAAATTTTTTAATATGATTGATTTGGTGGAGGAGGAAATTTCATATACTACTTGTTGGCAAAAATTTTCAAACTTTTTATAAATGATTCAAATCCATAATCAAATTTTTACTTCCAAGCAATGATTAGAAGATTGCCCAGTAACAATTTTTTTTTTTTAAAGCACATATGTTTTCAATTCATGTGTTTTATTATTTTTTCCTACTATATTGTCACCCAGTAAATTTAAGTTTATTTTTTCCTACTACAGAGGTGACTTGATTTGTTATCTTAAATTATTATTATTATATAAAAGTTTTGTAATTACAAATTGGAAATGAAAGAAAATAAATAATATAAAGTAATTATTTGTTTAACATATTGTAAATAAAAATATAAATGTCACAATTTTATCATTAAATATTTGTAAAAAATAATAAGAAGAATCTAAAATTAAAGAAATTATATTTTTCAATTAAAAAAATTTATAAGATTGTGTAATATATTTTAGTTTTTTATTTATTTTTATTCCATTTTCAATACGGTTTTTGTAATATCAATTATTTTTTGGTTTTGGGTATGAATTAGTTCCAATTTGGTTCTAGGAACCATCAACCATGCATAACCATGGTAGCAACTCCTAGTCAGGTTCTCAAACTTCTAATGAACTAAATAACTTACTGTATGATTCTCAGTTCCAATTTGTCGCCGCCACGTCACTGGATATCAAAGTCACCATTAATCAGTCATATACTTGTTGTATGCCATTTGTAAACTTGTAACAAAAAAATGGCCTTTTTTAACTATGCTTTTCATTTTCCATTTTTTTGTAGGCTCAACGTTCTAAATGGCCCTTTTTTCCCAATTATTTTGGCGATATTGATTCTTTTGGCTAGTCCTTTATTTTTGGAATCCATTTCTAAAAGAACCCCGTACCGTCCAATGGTTAACCCTACTTCTCCTAGTCAAAACTGTTCCGTTTGTTTAGTAACCCAGCAGGCGACATCATTTCACCACTGTATCCCGTTCGCAGTTGGCGTTTTTATGCTGAATCAAATCTCAGCACCTTCGACCCAATTCTTTCTTCCCTTGTATTCGATCTCAGCTCCGACGTCGCTTCATAGTGCTGCTGCCGACCGAAACTCCATTACTCGTTAGTCGTTTTTGACTTCCATTGGCAGCAACAGCAAGGTAAGGTTAGTTGGTTTCCCTTCTCTTCTGGGTTTCTTTCTTTAAAGTTTAAATCATCTTCCCATTGAGTTGAGTTGTGTTTTCTTCATGTTTTGTAGAGCAATTGTTGCTTATAGTCATTGCAAAAACAAACTCTAGGCTGCTGAATCTGATATTTGTAGTTCTGTGTGTGAAAATTCAATTAGTGATATATGGAGTTCCTACTAAATATCGTTTGGTTTATCAGAACTGATTTTAGTTAAGTTACTCAGCGAATCTCTTTATACAATCATGTGTAAAACTTCCCCCCTTTTCTTGCTTCCATATTTCCATTTAAATTATTCTCTTTCAATTCTATTCATTCCATTTTGTTTGCCATTTTCAATAGGAATTCTGCTGCAAGTTTTTACTTAGAAGTTGGAAGAATAGAATCTTTTATTCTGTATTATATCTAATTTGTGATTCTGCCGCTCCTGCTTGTGCTTATTATCAATGTTTTTTATTATTTGAGAAGGTTTGTCGAATTTTAATGTTGTTTAAAATTTAAGATTGATACTTAATGCGTAAAATAGGGTAAACCTTCATATACAGAAATAATACACCATTTCTGAAATTATGCAAAATTTACAATAGAACATTTTATCATCTGCACATTCATTCAAATTTCTTGATACTACATATACATTGATTGTGATTTATTGCCTTATTGCTTATAGTTATGC